>CM077454.1:25339265-25638184 GCA_039654765.1 Mylopharyngodon piceus
CAAAAATGAAGCCATATCTAAACATGATCCAGAAGCGCAGGCGTTTTCTCTGGGCCAAGGCTCATTTAAAATGGACTGTGGCAAAGTGGAAAACTGTTCTGTGGTCAGACAAATCAAAATTTGAAGTTCTTTTTGGAAAACTGGGACGCCATGTCATCTGGACTAAAGAGGACAAGGACAACCCAAGTTGTTATCAGCGCTCAGTTCAGAAGCCTGCATCTCTGATGGTATGGGGTTGCATGAGTGCGTGTGGCATGGGCAGCTTACACATCTGGAAAGGCACCATCAATGCTGAAAGGTATATCCAAGTTCTAGAACAACATATGCTCCCATCCAGACGTCGTCTCTTTCAGGGAAGACCTTGCATTTTCCAACATGACAATGCCAGACCACATACTGCATCAAGTACAACATCATGGCTGCGTAGAAGGAGGATCCGGGTACTGAAATGGCCAGCCTGCAGTCCAGATCTTTCACCCATAGAAAACATTTGGCGCATCATAAAGAGGAAGATGTGACAAAGAAGACCTAAGACAGTTAAGCAACTAGAAGCCTGTATTAGACAAGAATGGGACAACATTCCTATTCCTAAACTTGAGCAACTTGTCTCCTCAGTTCCCAGACGTTTGCAGACTGTTATAAAAAGAAGAGGGGATGCCACACAGTGGTAAACATGGCCTTGTCCCAGCTTTTTTGAGATGTGTTGATGCCATGAAATTTAAAATCAACTTATTTTTCCCTTGAAATGATACATTTTCTCAGTTTAAACATTTGATATGTCATCTATGTTGTATTCTGAATAAAATATTGAAATTTGAAACTTCCACATCATTGCATCCCTTTTTTATTCACAATTTGTACAGTGTCCCAACTTTTTTGGAATTGGGTTTGTATGTGAACCACTTGCAGAATCTGTGAATATGTGCAAAATTTTAACAAAATAAGAGAGATCATACAAAATGCATGTTATTTTTTATTTAGTACTGTCCTGAGTAAGATATTTTACACAAAAGATGTTTACATATAATCCATAAGACAAAAAAAATAGCTGAATTTATTAAAATGACCCAGTTCAAAAGTTTGGGAACCATTGATTTTTAATACTGTGTGTGGTTACCTGGATGATCCACGACTGTTTTTTTGTTTTGTGATGGTTGTTCATGAGTCCCTTGTTTATTCTGAGCAGTTAAACTGAGCTCTGTTCTTCAGAAAAAATCTCCAGGTCCCAAAATTTCTTCAGTTTTCCACCATCTTTTGCATATTTGAACCCTTTCCAGCAGTGACTGAATGATTTTGAGATCCATCTTTTCACACTGAGGACAATTGAGGGACTCAAACACAACTATTAAAAAAAGGTTCAAACATTCACTGATGCTCCAGAAGGAAACACGATGCATTAAGAGTCGGGGGGTGAAAACCTTTGAACAGGATGAAGAGGTCCAAATTTTTCTAATTTCGCTTGAATATCATTTTTCTTCATTTAGTACTGCCCTTCGGAAGCAACAGAAGATACTTGCATGTTTCCCGGAAGACAAATTAAGTACAATTTACCTTGATCTTCAAATTCCAAATGTTTTCACCCCCCATCTATTAATGCATCATGTTTTTTTCTGGAGCATCAGTGAATGTTTGAACCTTTTTTAATAGTTGTGTTTGAGTCCCTCAGTTGTCCTCAGTGTGAAAAGACGGATCTCAAAATCATACAGTCACTTTTGTAAAGGGTTCAAATATGCAAAAAATGCTGGAATACTGAAGAATCTGCAGGACCTGGAGGATTTTTCTGAAGAACAGAGCTCAGTTTAACTGTTCAGAACAAACAAGACTCATGATTAACCATCACAAAACAGAAAAACAGTCGTGGATCATCCAGGTAACCACACACAGTATTAAGAATCAATGGTTCACATACTTATGAATGGGGTTATTTTAATAAATTCAGCTTCTTTTTTTTTTTTTGTCTTATGGATTATATGTAAACATCTTTTATGTAAAATACCTTACTCAGGACAGTACTAAATAAAAAATAACATGCATTTTGTATTATCTCCCTTATTTTGTTAAAATTATTAACATTTTCACAGATTCTGCAAGTGGTTCACATACTTTTTCTTGCAACTGTATATTTTGATTAATTGCCTTAACTGCTGTGTGTGTGTGTGTGTGTGTGTGTGTTTACTGACTGTGACTCTCTGTGTGTTTTATAGTGTGGATCATGGAGGAGAGTTCAGGATTACAGCAGGTCCACGAAAATGTACGTCTACAAACAAACACACAGACACACCTTCAGTGATTGTTGCTGAGTTATAAATGTCTTTGTTCTTGTGTTCAGATGCCTGTTTTCTCACACTGGATCCAAACACAGTAAACACTGAACTCATTCTGTCTGAGGGGAACAGAAAGGTGACACGTGTGAGTGAGGATAAGCTGTATGAGAAGCAACGTGTTCATCATAGTGTGAGATTTTTTGGTTCTCAGGTGTTGTGTAGAGAGAGTGTGTGTGGACGCTGTTACTGGGAGCTTGAGTCGAGTGGATGTGTGTATATATCAGTGTCATATAAGAGCATCAGCAGGAGGGGATGGGTTAAAGAGTGTGTGTTTGGATATAATGATCAGTCCTGGAGTTTGACCTGCTCTTCCTCCAGATACTCATTCATACACAATAGCATAGTGACTAAACTCCCTGTAAAGCCCATCATCAGCAGTAGGATAGGAGTGTATTTGGATCACAGTGCAGGAACTCTGTCCTTCTACAGCGTCTCTGGAGACACAATGAGCCTCATCCACACAGTCCAGACCACATTCACTCAACCGCTCTGTCCTGGGTTTGGTGTTTTTCCTGGATCATTAGTGAAACTGTGTTGATGAATCAGAATAGACTGTAGAGAGATTCTACCCATAATGCTTTGAGCTCATGATAAATCAGTAACAGTGAGATGTTATAGAGTCTCTTATTTTCTCTTCATTACATTAATACTACAGCTGAACTTCTGTCAGTGAAATAACATGTCAGAATAAATGTGTGTAATGAATCCTCAGATAGACAGTAAGATCAGTGTGTGTTTGAGTCATGATGAGTGACGGTGTGTATCTGTGCTTTTATCAACCTCTGTTTGTGTTGATGGAAATCACTTTATTGTAGTGTCACAATCATTTTTATTATTAAAAATTTCAATTGAATTGATCACACATGATTCATTAAAAAAACTTATATTTTATCATTCATTTAATTTTTCTCTATTGTTTGTGCACAAATAATAAAACAATGACTAATCAACATGAGATCATGTTTTCAGATCAGACCGAAATGACCTTCATGAGAGTTTCTGGACATTATTTGTACCAACACGAACATAAAGGAAATAATATTACCACACAATACAGTCAAATGGGAAACATTTTACAACACAGTTTACATTTACTAATATATCTTTTTCATTTAAAAAGTTGTATTTGTTCTCATGCAGTATGAAATAAAAACTATTGTTGTGTACAATCCATTATGGTTAATGTTTTAAAATATTGCTCATTGTGCAGCATGATATCTTATACATTTATGAATTGAAAACGTTATGTAGATATCAGTCCTATCAATATAGCTCCTATCTAATAATATAAAATTAGTTGTTTAGAAAATTTTGTATTTACTGTACATGAATGATACAAGTTAGGCTTCTCTTGGCATCATTTGACGCCTCATTTAAGGGATTCACACTGATTAATATTTCTGAAAATGAAAATTAGTTTTTCGGTGTGAATGAACAGACATTTGTATTTGATAGCTGAAGCAGGAATAGCTGAAAGATGTCTGAGATGTTTTGACAATGTTTAAAGTAACTTGGATTTGAGACACAGAGACACACTGTGTGACCAGCTCCTGAGCAGATAAGAACATCTTTCTTAGTGCAGCTCTGCCGAGTCTCGGGCCTGTACATACTTAACAGCAGAATCAGAGGGGACTCTTTAGGGAGGAGGTTCACGTGTTGTTCAGGTCTTGGAGCTAGTGTAGTTGACTATGCCATCACTGACATGGACCCTTCCTCCTTCAGTGCATTTACTGTCAAACAGCAAACTCCACTCTCTGACCATAACCAAACTAACATTTACATCAAAACACATCACACACCAGAACAAAACAGGCTGAAAACCTGCAAAATGTATCAGGTCCAGGAGAGATACAGATGGGCTCCAGACAGCCCAGAAATTTATCCAAGCCCTCAATTCGGAAGAACTAAAAATTTAATAAATACATTTATTAATAAGAAATTTGAAACAACTAAAGATGGTGTTAATTTGGCGACAAATGAAATCAATTACATATTTAAAAAAGCAGCACATAGAAGCGAATTGAAAAAGAAAGGCAAAAAATATACTAAAAATACACCAAAAGATGAAAAATGGTTTGACTCAGACTGCTAATCATTAAGGAAACAACTTCGAAAATGATCAAATCTGAAACATAAAGAACCAAACAACACAGACATCAGAACTGAATACTGTTCAAAACTAAAACAATACAAAGACACAATTAGAGTGAAAAAGAAACCCCATCTGACCAAAAATGTACAGGAAATTGAATAAACCATAATCAGTTCTGGGATATGTGGAATAATCTGAGCACAACAAAACCACAAGACCTACCAATACAAGATGGAGAAATCTGGACAAAACATTTTGAAAACTTATATAAAGAAATCCCACCAAAACAACTCAATGACAATTATAATCTGATCAACCAAAATCTACAAACTTATGAAGACACAATTAAAAATAATCAAAATCCACTTGACTTCCCAATTACACATGAAGAACTGACAAACAAACTCAAAAGCCAAAAATGTAAGAAATCTTGTGGTCCTGACAGCATGCTAGGTGAAATGCTGAAACACAGCACACCTGAGCTGCAGACGGCTGTGCTCAAATTATTCAACATTGTACTTAATTCAGGCTGTTTTCCTGACATCTGGAGGCAAGGACTTATTACCCCAATTCATAAGAGTGGGAATAAATTGGACCCTAATAATTTCAGAGGCATTTGTGTGAGCAGTAATCTGGGGAAGTTATTTAGCTTCCTTAACGAACACAATGTCCTGAGTCCGAGTCAGATTGGCTTCCTTCCAAATCAACAACTGACCACATTCACACTCTAATCAATAAACACATAAAACAGACCAAAAAACGGAAAAATATTTGCATGCTTTGTCGATTTCAAAAAAAGCATTTGATTCTATTTGGCGCGACGGATTATATTACAAACTTTCACAAAGCGGTGTAGGGTTTATGAGATTATAAAATCAATGTATTCGAACAACAAATGTGCAATACGAATTGGCAACAAACATACAGAATTCTTCACCCAGAAGAGAGGAGTACGGCAGGGCTGTAGCCTGAGTCCAACACCGTTCAACATTTACATTAATGAACTGCGGTGCAGTTGGAACAGTCTACAGCGCCCGGACTCACTCTACAAGACAAGAACATCAAGCTCTTGCTGTATGCAGACGACCTGGTGCTGCTGTCACCCACTGCACAGGGACTACAGCAGCACCTGGACCTGCTGGAGAACTACTGCCAGAACTGGGCCCTGGCAGTAAACCTCAAGAAGGCCAACGTTATGGTCTTCCAGATGTCAGGAACACAGACACCAGTTCAGTCTAGGCAGCACCGCCCTAGAACACACGATGCAGTACACTTACCTTGGCCTGATCATCACTGCATCGGGGAGTTTCAGTATGGCAGTGAATGCTCTCAAAGATAAAGCTCGGAGAGCTCTATACACCATCAAGAAAAAATTACCAATTCCAATCTGGTGTAAAATCTTTGATAGTGTGATTCAGCCCATTGCACTGTATGGAAGTGAGGTTTGCGGTCCACTCAGTGATCAGAGCTACACCAGATGTGACAGACATCCAACAGAAGCCCTACACACAGAATTCTGATCCTAAAACTACAAAGAAGAACACCCAATAATGCATGTAGGGCAGAATTAGGCCGATTCCTATTGATTATTAATATGCAAAAAAAAAATCCCTCAAATTCTGGATGCATCTAAAATCAAGTCCCACAGAATCGCTACATTTTAAAGCATTACAAACCCAAGAACTGAACCCTGAAAAAAGTCCCCTCAGTCAGCTGGTTCTGAGACTTACTAACCTGACTAACTCAACTAACACTAACCAGTCTCAGACCAGCACTGCTCCTCATCCAAACATCAAAATTTTCAAACAATCTAAAAATACATATCTGGAACATTGGGATCAGGAAACTAAAACACAAAGTAAATTACAATTTTATCGAACTCTAAAAACAAATTATGAATTTGAAGACTATCTCCAAAGTGTCAAAGACACAAAGCAGAGACGGATCCTGACCAAGTATAGGCTCAGTGAGCACAGTCTAGCCATCGAGACCGGTAGACACAGAAAGAGCTGGTTACCCAGAGAGCAAAGGGTGTGTGTTCACTGCAGGACAGGAGAGATCGAGACAGAGACGCACTTCCTCCTTCACTGCCACAAATACACACCTATAAGAGATCACTTCACCAAATTCAGTAACTCAATAAAGAACTTTGCAGCCATGACTGAAGTAGAACAAATAAAGTTAATATTAGGAGAGGGACAGACAGCAGCACTGGCTGCGAGATACGTGTGGATGTGCCACAGCCTGAGAGACAGCAGGTGAATGTGTGTAATGTGTGTATGTCTGACCTCAGTGTGTTTCCTTACTGTCCACCACAGTGACCCTCAGTACATGTGTGTTTATGGTAAAACACTGTCGTATCAAATGTTCAGACATGTTCTAAGTTGTTACACTGTTAATTTAAGTTTAAGTTGTTATAATATTTGATAATATTTTCTTCTATTATACAGATGTTTTTTTTATGTATATATGCTTTGGCAATATTGTATTATTTACAGTCATACCAATAAAGTGATTTTGAATTTGAATTTGACTTTGCTTTGCATCATTCATCTTCCAATGGCGTAACACATCTCCTCATTTTCATTCTGGCAAATCAAATATACACTCTATAGCGGGGGTGTCCAACTGCGGCCCGGGGATGAATTTCAAACGGCCCGCAGCCTGTCTATTAAAATCTATTATACAGGTGCTGGTCATATAATTAGAATATCATCAAAAAGTTGATTTATTTCACTAATTCCATTCAAAAAGTGAAACTTGTATATTATATTCATTCATTACACACAGACTGATATATTTCAAATGTTTATTTCTTTTAATTTTGATGATTATAACTGACAACTAAGGAAAATCCCAAATTCAGTATCTCAGAAAATTAGAATATTACTTAAGACCAATACAAAGAAAGGATTTTTAGAAATCTTGGCCACTGAAAAGTATGAACATGAAAAGTATGAGCATGTACAGCACTCAATACTTAGTTGGGGCTCCTTTTGCCTGAATTACTGCAGCAATGCGGCGTGGCATGGAGTCGATCAGTCTGTGGCACTGCTCAGGTGTTATAAGAGCCCAGGTTGCTCTGATAGTGGCCTTCAGCTCTTCTGCATTGTTGGGTCTGGCATATCGCATCTTCCTCTTCACAATACCCCATAGATTTTCTATGGGGTTAAGGTCAGGCGAGTTTGCTGGCCAATTAAGAACAGGGATACCATGGTCCTTAAACCAGGTACTGGTAGCTTTGGCACTGTGTGCAGGTGCCAAGTCCTGTTGGAAAATGAAATCTGCATCTCCATAAAGTTGGTCAGCAGCAGGAAGCATGAAGTGCTCTAAAACTTCCTGGTATACGGCTGCATTGACCTTGGACCTCAGAAAACACAGTGGACCAACACCAGCAGATGACATGGCACCCCAAACCATCACTGACTGTGGAAACTTTACACTGGACCTCAAGCAACGTAGATTGTGTGCCTCTCCTCTCTTCCTCCAGACTCTGGGACCCTGATTTCCAAAGGAAATGCAAAATTTACTTTCATCAGAGAACATAACTTTGGACCACTCAGCAGCAGTCCAGTCCTTTTTGTCTTTAGCCCAGGCGAGACGCTTCTGACGCTGTCTGTTGTTCAAGAGTGGCTTGACACAAGGAATGCGACAGCTGAAACCCATGTCTTGCATTCGTCTGTGCGTAGTGGTTCTTGAAGCACTGACTCCAGCTGCAGTCCACATTTTTGAATGGGTTTTGTTTCACAATCCTCTCCAGGGTGCGGTTATCCCTATTGCTTGTACACTTTTTTCTACCACATCTTTTCCTTCCCTTCGCCTCTCTATTAATGTGCTTGGACACAGAGCTCTGTGAACAGCCAGCCTCTTTTGCAATGACCTTTTGTGTCTTGCCCTCCTTGTGCAAGGTGTCAATGGTCGTCTTTTGGACAACTGTCAAGTCAGCAGTCTTCCCCATGATTGTGTAGCCTACAGAACTAGACTGAGAGACCATTTAAAGGCCTTTGCAGGTGTTTTGAGTTAATTAGCTGATTAGAGTGTGGCACCAGGTGTCTTCAATATTGAACCTTTTCACAATATTCTAATTTTCTGAGATACTGAATTTGGGATTTTCCTTAGTTGTCAGTTATAATCATCAAAATTAAAAGAAACATTTGAAATATATCAGTCTGTGTGTAATGAATGAATATAATATACAAGTTTCACTTTTTGAATGGAATTAGTGAAATAAATCAACTTTTTGATGATATTATAATTATATGACCAGCACCTGTATGTGGCCCGCCATGCATGCGATTTACAAATCGTGCAGTTTCACAATGTCAACACAAGGTGGCAGTACTAGAATTTAGGCCAGGGAAACATAACGCGCCAAAAGCGGAACGAAACAGTGCTACTTGTGCGCACCGCATAGGGCGCGACTTACGAGCTCACAAATGTGTTTACTTGCTGAGTGTCTCGATCACACGACCACTAAACAGCCAGTGAGAAGTGTTCAATTTCGGCGTAGAGGTCTCAGGTACAAGCTGCAAATCTCTCTGTGATTTAATTCAGTTTAAAGCCAGTTGAAACAGCGCTGACTGAATCTACAACACTAACGTGCAAATCAGGAAAAACATTGAGCAGTTAGAATACTTTTCAACCAACAATTCAACAACATTTACTATGGATTTACTGTGGTAACACTAACTGTAACTGTGATATTTTGTCAGAAATGTAGGTTAATATCTAATTTTATTTAATTTTTAATGTAGATATGTATGAGTAATAAAGGCCAAATTACAGACTATTTTTTGTCATAAACTTGCAGTTTTCTGCATTCGTATTTATATTAAATATGTTTATAAACTAAATACCATAAAGCCATTCTAGATATAGAAACAATATTTTTACTTTTTACCGTGTAGTGAGGTGCCATATGTGGTTTGTTTATATATATATATATATATATATATATATATATTTAAATAATAGAAAAGGAACCGGCCCCAGATGTGTCCACAACATCGAATCTGGCCCCCTTTTTAAAAAGTTTGGACACCCCTGTTTTAGAGTGTAACCTCTTCCTTGCTCTTCATTTTGTACTGCTTTGTGGCTGAATTATTGTTTTTATTTCACACTTTTGCAAAAATTTGCTCTGTGTTATAGTTGTGCTAGTTTATATATATATATATATATATGGGGGGGGGTGGATGTGTCTATTTTGCACTCTTGACATTTTAGAGTGTCCCCCCTTCATTGCTGTGCACTTTTTTTCTGCACAGTGGCTGATTTGTAGTTTGTAACATCAAAAGTTTCTCTGAGTTTTCATATATTTTCATATTTCCCGTTCATTTCCTATGTCGGTCATTTTTGACTGTGATCATGTTCTTGATTTTTTTTGTGTGTTCACATAGCTAGTGTGACAAAAGTCACAAAGTTTCATCCCATTCAGATGAAGCAAAAAAATGTACAATTTCAAAACGTGAAAGTTTTTATTGCTTATCATTTATTCTCCTGATTTATAAATGGATGCATTGATACTTGTTTTCTCTCTGTCTTGTGTATCATTTAAAACAGCTTGTTCAGTGGAAAATTACTGCTAATGCTGTTCTCTTTTAAGAAACGCTTCTGAAACTAACAAAGGAAGTGAGGCAAAGGTGCAAATGTGTTTGTCTGGACAGCTTGGACATCAATAGGGCATCTGCTAAGTTTTAGACCTATTATTCTTATTTTTTATGGAATATTGCAGTATTTATAAGTGATTTATTTATAAATTCACATGCCCCCATAATCTTTAATTAAAATAACTTCCCCTCCCTCTTGCAATGACATCTCTTCTCTGAAGATGTGTTTACTGGAGCGAGAGCGGCACAACCTGTCACATAACGTCACAGCAATGGCCGAGTTTCATTCAGATATACATCACAAAAAGGGAAGTTGACCACAAGTTTATTCACCAAGAAGACGAGTGCTGACTACATCTACAACAAACAAGGAAGATCATCATTTAATGTTTGACGGTTAAAGAGCAGAAATGGCTGATGGTATTTATGAAGATGTGATCAGGACTGAGTCTGAGAGAATGAACACAGACAGAATGGAGATGATGGTGGAAATCTATGAGAGTGCAGAATGTGTGAGAGATCATGACTTCAGGACAGAGACAAACACACACCAACCACTTCAGCGTACAGGTAATCACATTCATTACTTTGATCAAATCATCAGAGTCTGCACATGTTCAGTCATCTACTGTCAGACCTGTGGTGTTCAGAAGTGATTGTGTGAAGATCAGAAGCAGCTACAGTGTGTTTGGTTCAGCTTTGTGTTCTTCTGATGCTATTGTAGGATTTAATAACTAACCATTTGTATATGATTTTGGAGAGAGAGAAAAAACTGACTAAAATGTTTACTCAGCCTGTGTGTTTCAGTTAGGATGGTCAGTCAGTTTCGTCCATTGCCTTTTTTGTGAGGCTGTGTCGTCTGATGCCTAATTGTACGAGACCTGACACTGACATTGTTTTTCCTGAGATCTGAAGCCGTTCAGTCTAAGGCACGATGCTTTTTCATCATATGACTGAGTTCTGTGGATGTCCTAAAATGTACACCGTACCTGAGGCCTTCATAATAATGTTCATGAGAATGCTGCTCTATCTTTGTGTTGGTGTAGAAACAGAGAAACCACAGGCTTGACTTTACTGCCTTTATGACACCAAATTTGTATCACAGATTGTACATGTACTCATATACTGTGCCAGCCTCATTATGTCAGTAAAGTTCAAAATCTTTACCCTAGCCTCCTTGAGCATTGCACCTCACATGATTTGAGACTTTACACTGACCTCAGATCATTTCCGTTCTCAGTGACATGTGATTGACTTGAACTTAAAAGAAGCATCGCAGGCAATAGAAACAAACATGCAACAGATTTCAAGCACAATTAAGTTACATTTTCTCATCAATTTTGATTTCACTGGATTAAGTAAGGTGACTTTTCTCTCACGTATAACTGTACTGTGCTAATTTGAACCCGGCTGCTACATCTAACCACACTACCACAATAGTGTCCTTTAGGAAGAGCTTTTTGTTATGGAAATATATTGCTTTTAACAGGAAGGGTGTCACATGCTCTTGTACTGTGACATACTTTGCCACTTATTGGCCTCAACTACTAAAAGTAGAGTCTCAAATAGCAGAGGACTACAGAGTAGAAACACATATAGCTTCCATCATGTGAACAAAAATGTCTCAGCCTGTTTATGGCAATATAAACACCGAACCAAGAGAAACCATACAGTTACACATACAACACAAACCTACAATTAGGAAACTGAGAAAACATCATCTTGATGTCTGTCATTTTCAGGAAGTGTTTGTGTGAAGATCAGAAGCTCCAGAGCAGCTGCAGTGTGTTTGGTGCTGCTGTGTGTTCTTCTGCTGACTGCAGTCATAGTGCTGTGTGTCCACATCCATACAAAGAGCTCAAACTACACACCAGAGACACACCAGCTACTAACTAACATCACCAACCTCACAGAAGAGAGAGATGTGCTGAAAATAAAGAACAAAAACCTGACCAATGAGAGAGACCAGCTAAAATTGGAGAAAAATGATCTTCAGATGAGTCTTGGTAAACTGGGTGAGTTTCTTTTGTCATTTTAGTAGTTGCTACAGAGCAGGAATATAATCTGGTTAGTATTCATAGGTGTTTGTATGTCAAGTGTAATTCTAGTGCACATATTCACAGCATGGAAAGAGTCTATAGTACAAAATAAATTCAGTAACACTTTATTTCAATTGTCCACTTTACACATTCTACTGACTACAAGTAACTTTACAACTACATGTCAGTTTATTCTCCTAATCCAGACCCTAACCCTACCCTAACAGTCTACTGATACTCTAATGAGAGTTAGCTGACTGCAGTTGCAAAGTTATTATAGTTAGTCAATGTCTAAAGTGAACCAACAAAATAAAGTGTAACCATAAATTCAAATGGAAAACCTGTTTACAATGTAAAACGTAAAGAATGTACAAATGTTTCCTCTTTTTAGGATAATTATAATAACAAATTTATGGAATTCCTAGATTTGGAGTGTAGGTACAATCCCTATGAATACTATTGAGATTGAGTTCATAACTGACACTTGTTAAGTGATGCGTTAGGGTTAAGTGACTTATTTTAAGGGTGTTTTCACACCTAGTTCGTTTGAGCCCTCCAAACGCTCGTGGTTCAGCGTGTATATGTGAACAAAACAAGTGATCTCAGAAGAGATAGTTACCACCCACTAACACTAAAGCTCACAGATGAACGAGACAAGTTAAAAAGACTAAAAAAGTGCTAATAGTTAAACTGGTTGTGTTAGCAGATGGATGGATTCACTATCAATCCAGTTTTTACTTCATTTCCTCTGAGAAGAGGAACTGGACTGAGAGCAGAAGATACTGTACAGAGAGAGGAGCAGATCTGATCATCATAAACAACAGAGAGGAACAAGTGAGTGAAAGTGTGTGTGTGTGTGTGTGTGTGTGTGTGTGTGTGTGTGTGTGCGCACACTTTTGTGATTTATGAGGACACAAATTTGTATAATGACATGGGTATTGCACTGGTATTACGACGTAAACATGAAATATGAGGACATTTCATGAGTCCTCATATTTAAAATAGCTTTAAAAATATACTAAACAACATTTTATTAAAAATGTAAAAATGCAGAATGTTTTCTGTGATGGGTAGGTTTAGGGGTAGGGGTAGTGTAGGGGAGAGAATATACAGTATAAAAACCATTACGTCCATGGAATGTCCGAATTTAGATAGTGTGATATAAACGTGTGTGTGTTTAGCTGCTGCCTGTAAATGATGAAATGCCTCTGTGTTTTTATTCTTAGGAATTTGTCAGTAAAAGTTTTGATGGTTTCTGGATTGGTCTGACTGACAGTGATGTGGAGGGCAGATGGGAATGGGTTGATGGCAGCACACTGACCTCTGGGTGAGAAATCACTGAACTGATTATTCTCTAATAAATGATCATATCTCACAGTCAGTATCATATCACACAGAAAGCAGCACTGAACATCTAATGCTGATCTGTTCTTTCAGGTTCTGGGCGTCTGGAGAGCCTAATAATTACAATGGTGATGAAGACTGTGCTTTTACTTATTCAACAGGATGGAATGATTATCCATGTTATGGAGTATTAAGATGGATCTGTGAGAAGACTATTTTTAAATGACACATTTCAATAAATATGTGAGCATAATGCATTATGAACACACAAGCAACTATAATAATGTAATAAAGCAAAATATAATAACTGCACATTATGTAATGAGTATTACATTACTGATAACTTAAAACATAAAAACCATTAATAGTTTGATTACTCTTTATTTTAAGATGTCTTAGAGTGAAATTATACATTTAAGTACTGAGTAATATCAATTAACAACATGTACTTACTATATGGTTAGGAATAGAGTTTGTTTTAGGGTTAGCTGCATGTATAATTTAATTATGCATAATTTACTGTTATAGTACTGTAAAATAAAGTATTACAGCTAGTTTTACATTAAACTATTATTACAATTGTGCTGAAATGTATTATTAATATCAAATTTATTACCTTATGAACTGTCATTACATTGAAAGTTGCTATAGTATGTTCAATAAATTTCTCTTACAAAAACCTGATATTATGTGAAAAGATTATTACATTGAAAAATCATTACATGAGCTTAAGATTTTTTTTTTAGAAAATGACTACATTTATGAAAGGTTTCTATTTACTTGAATCGTAATACTGCGTGTTGTTTCCTGCAGAGAGATTGGGACGATTCGAAGGGCCCTGGTCAGACAGGGGGTCCATTCAATGTATTTTGTATTAAAGCAAGAGTTAAGAACTGCCAATTTGATTTATGAGTAAGAGTTAAGGCCAAGTAACACACTGACGAATGTGTCTATCGTTGTTTGTTGGTGTCTGTCTTGTGGAGTGAATTGGCCTTTAGGCGCTTCACTAACCAGACTGTCCATTTTCAGCACACCAGTTTGCTGAACTGCACCAAAGACTTTATATACAGAAAGACGGTGCACTCCTATTACTTATGAATGGGAGAAAGTGCAACGCAATATGGAAGAACAAGTCCTGCCTTCTAAATAAAAGAGCCAATCGCTGATTGGTAAAGCCTACGCATCGCTGATTTTGCCCGAAATAGCTGCACGGAGGCATTGCGAATACGGCCACTGAGTGAACAGACTTTCCTTGAAAGGGACTAGATCTTATCAAAACAACGATAAGATACGCTCAAAATATTATTTTAAGGTACTTTATGATATGTTGCCATACGGCAACAACATACAATAGTGGAAATAACTTAGAATAAGTGTAAGTGTATATAGTTAATATTTTTCCTCAGAAATGTTGTTTGTATTGAATCAATTGGTGCTATTATAAGCTTTTATAAACGACACCTTATACATACTTTCCAACATCTTGTGCTTTTATTTATTCCATTCTTTTTTGCTGAATAATGCTTTATATTCTTTGAATTTCATTATATTTTTCATGAATATTATTTAAATTGCAAATTTATAGTTAAAAACAAATATAATACTGTTCATCATGTATCATAAAACATTGACATAAAACCAAAAACATTGGAGTTCATGAAAATTCAACATTACGCAATGTTATGAGAGGAAAATTATGAACATGAACCCCCCATAATCCTTGAAACTTTACCTTTTTTCTGTACGAAACTTTACAAAGCAGTTTTTTTCAGAGGTGAGGCATTTTGAGTGGTGAATGTCATCATAACTTACCTGAGATGATATTACCAATTTTTTTGTGAATGTGACATGTCCTTGTTTGTTACTGACGTTTTAGTTTGCTTTGAGCAACTACGGACAAGAGACGGCAGTCTGTCAGAAATTGCGCCACAGAAAAACATTGCATGTGACTTAACCAAAGCACATCATTTGCTAAACTAAGGTCTTCTCTTACCAACAAAAAAAACAAGAATGTTCTCTTCAAGAGACAGTGGCAAGGAAATGAACACAAAGAGTATGTTGCCATATGGCAACACCATGCGGTAGAGGGATATGACTGCCTGGCATCACATGTCAGTGTTTGGTGGCAGCAGGCAGTCTGATTCTGGCAGTTCATGTGACTCACTGTCGCCGTGAACTTCATGATGACCATGATGAAGTCATTCACATCGCCATGTTCATCATTGTCATTCAAATGCACATTTTCAATCTCGCGATGCTCTATCGACACTAACTTCATAGTGTTTAACACCTGCGCTTAATGATGTTTTATTAACAAAGTTCGGGAGGAGCAGGTTCAGATAATTAACCTAATTAGCACAAGTGGAAAGCATTCAGCTAATCAACCAACAACAAGAGGTATATATACTGCAGACTTGCCTCTGTTCGTTGACAGTTTATCAGCACTAGGTCCCGCTCTACATTCCCAACATGTCTGAAATCGAGCTCTCACCATCCGATGAAAAATCCTTCATCCTCGAGGAATCTTTACTGCAATCCTCTGGCCTAAAGAGCAATTATCCTCCACCCAGCACCACCGCCGATCCCTCGACGTTATCTCGTGGGCATCAACCCAAACAAACCGGTCCCAGCACACCGAGGCCTACACCGGCCACCACGGGCAAAACATCCGCAATCTCTTTCCCCTTCTTTCTCATCTCCAGCCCATTCAATCCTTCCAGCCATAAAATAAAGCCCCTCGAATGCCAAGCTTGTGTCTCGGGCAAAGCTGCACTCTTCCCGCAAAGGAATGGGCCTTCCTCCAGCGTCAGGCCCCTGCAGCAGGCCTTCAACAAGCCATGCTGCAGATTCATTTTTCGGCCAGCTCCCACTCTCCACCCCCGCTGGCTCAAAACCGTAAGAGCACAGCTCAAATCCTTTTTCGTTTTTCTGCCCCTGATTGAATTTCACGTCGCTTCAGTTGCTAAATCACGAGCATAGTTTATGCTATCTGGATACTCAGTTTCGATCGGAAGAAATACGTTTTAAACCGTTTTCATACAAATGATTTGCCATTTCTAATCTAACGCTCTGCTTCCTTGCATTTTAAATACACGCGTACAAACTGCTGCTTGGACATTACGTGCAGTCAGATCGCACGCACAGTTGCACTCACAAATTTTAATAAGAACTTAGTAATGTAAAGACTCATATAACTGATGAAATCAAATTGTTAAGTTGAGGGTTCCTCCTAGTGATGGGAGAAATGAAGCTTTCGAAACTTTGAATCAATTGAACCAATTGCTTCGCAAAATGATTCACTGTTTCGCTCAACTTTACACGCTTGTATGGAAAAACATTTTACTAACCAATTGCTATTCTTTTATTGAAAGTGTTAGATGCTATTAACAAATTATCTAATACCATTATAAATGAAGTGTCTGTATTATGTGTTAATTGTTATTAAATTGATCTTGTTTGTTTTATGGAGGTCGCCAGCAACATCAGAGCACAGATTTTTTATGAAATTCAGGCTGCTGGCTCCAAAGGCGGATCCAACCCCAACCTATTCACTTTTCCAGTTATTCGTTACGCATAGGAGCAGTAACCAAATCAAGTCAAGTCATATAGTGCTTTTTACATACAGGCTGTGTCGGGGCAGCTTTACAGTGATACCAGGAAAATAATTTTGGCTGCACAGCAGAAAATGGTGTCATTGTCCAGCTTAAGTAAGTTCAGTATTGATTATTTCTGTTGTAAAAACCATTAGTTATTCATTTAGTTAATTTATCTATACAACAGCTCTGGAGGAAACAGTGATGTCATCATCCAGTTCAGTTCAGTTCGCATACAATGGTGTCAATGCATTGTTGAATATCAAGTGTCCCCAACTAAGCAAGCCAGAGGCGACAGCAGCAAGGAACCACTGCTGCCCCAAAAGGCAGAGAGCCTCCCAAGTTGTCGTCTTCAGCCTGGTTGACGAAGCTGTCCCACAGCGTCACACTGATCTCGCCCGTCCCATCAGCACTTCTTTGAGCTCACAGTCCGAGCCGTTGACTGTCACCATTCTGCTTAAGGAACCATCAAGTCGAACCTTTCCACGGACCTCCCCCACCTACAGAAACCAACCACAAACAAAATGTTATTTTTCTATCCAGTTCAGTCACCTACAGAACAGAAGCACTCAGGTTGGGCTCTGAAACGTCAACTCTGCAATTCACACCTTCTGCTTCGGACTGAGAGCCTTCACCTCCGCTACACTCATCCTTCTGCAGCTCGGAAAGGAGAAACGCAATAACGCATAAACGGCAGCCTGGTCACCTCCACGCTGGTCCCACGGGAGCATACGACATCGTAGCCATCTTGATCAGAGAAGCCTATAAGAAACAGGCAAAAGTCCCAATTTAAACCGAGCCCACCGGCGATTCAGCACAACACACTCCATCAGCGAGGTCGATCTCTAAAAACAGTTGGGCTGCTTACTTATGCTGTGCTTGACGTTCCGCTGCCTGACTGCATTGCCGTTCTTTTGAAGGTAGCATGCTTTTCCATCCCGAAAACGACCAATGTGTGTTTTATCAGGGTTGGAGCTAAACTTTTTCAGGTAGGTAGATCTCCAGGAACAGGGTTGGGCACCCCTGGTCTAAAACATGATTGCGCCACCCAGTGGCCGTTTTCTTTCAAACTTCGCACAGACCTCTAGGGCCATGAGTCAAACAGGCCCACCGAGTTTTGTCCCGACTGGCCTGCGTTAACCTGGTCTAAGAGGTGCTCAAAATTTATAGGCCGATGGCAGCCATGTTTTTCAAGATACATGTGACACTCACAAAATAAGTTTTGTTGAGATTATTAGTTTTTGTTTCCTTTCCTTTTATTGCAATAGTATTTTATTTTATTCTGATTTATATAGTTGAATAATAATGAGAGATCACGGAAAATGCACATAATGAATTTCATAAAATGGACACATGACACACGCAGCGTCACACTGGGACATTTAGCGATGCGCAGAGCAAGATGAGCTCATAATCCGAGTGAATGGAGAATGAGCAATTGTTGTCCTGCGTCACTAATTTCTCTGTAATATTTGTAATATTTCCAGGTTAGTTACACACCTTTTATATGACTACAGATGTTCATAAGCTAATATGAATCCCCGGTGATGTGTGCTCTGTAAGCTAAAAGTATGTCAAATGTGTAACCAGTTAAGTTTGACAGTACGCAGTTGAGAGAATGGCGGCCGACGTCCGCAGATTGTTTATTTTATTTGTTCCTTACGGCTCCGGGGCATTTGTGGGTTATTTGAGTGTTTGTAAAAAACATCTATGTGTGTAGTACAATGTTAAAAGGGTAAAAAGTTAATGTGAATGTACAGCGTAAGACCAGTTACGTCTGCGGCCTTGTTTAAGGGCGCACGCACGTTAATATTACAATGATACAGATTCAGTTCATAGAACTGAGCGCCAAGTTATGAGGCAGATATGTTTATTATTGAAGTTTGTGTTCTTATAGTGTAAATGTAATACAGCTTAACTGCAAATGAGAATTATTCTGTTGTATAAAGTGAACACTTATAAAATGTACAGTTATTACAAAAATACTCTTTTGATAAGAGAACAAAGATGACAGGTGTTTAAAGGAAGAAGTGCAGACATGATTGAGGATAGACCAAAAATGGGATTTAAAGGGAAAATGTTTGTTTTTGGTTTCATACAAACTTTGATAAGTTAATGTTTGGAAAATATGTGAGGATACATTTATGTGAAAACAGACCTTTGGAGAATATATGGCTTCATGTTATCCAAATGTGGATATAACCTGTGCTTCAATGCAAAACAGACAAAACTAACAGAAAATAATTCATGATTACAGATACAAAGTTAAAATGAAGTTGAAAATAAAGATAATCCGAGTGAATGGAGAATGAGCAACTGTTGTCCTGCGTCACTGATTTCTCTGTAATATTTGTAATATTTCCAGAGCACTCCTATCAGAGGATTATCTATATATCTGCCAGCGGAGACCTAGCCGGGACCCGCTACATACACAAATGTCATCATAAACCATCAAGGCAACTCTGACAAAGAAAGTGCATGCCAGTTTTCAAGTAAATTGGACTAACAGTTGAGTAGTTACAGCTGTTTTATGGTTTTTTTTCTATATTATAGCCCCACCAAGTGGTAAATCTCCGCAATTTTTTGTATGACCACAGAATGAACTCATACATGAGTTTGACAAGTTTGGTGAAAATATCTCATTTCGTTCAAGAGTTATAAACATTTACAGTGTTTTTTCAATCGATTTGATACATTTCTCCACATTTCTCACAGTAATCTGAACACTTTGTAATTGCCCTAAACAGGTTGTAAATTTTAAATCACATGCATCATTTTCTCAAAACACTGTGTACAAAATTCCAAAATGTGCACAGTAGTTCATACAGCCAACCAAAACTTCAATATATCAGGCGAAAACAATTGCAGCTCTTTTTATTGGTTTTACAAAAATCACAATCATTTGTGCACCATTTTTCCAAACAGAACAAACAAAACTCTGTTATTTGTTAAAATCTCAGTTGTACTTGGAATGTTCTCAATTAGCCCCAAATAAATATCTGCGGAGTTAGTAATACACACAACACAGGAAATGCTAATTTCCTAATTGTTTACACAGCTATCTCAATTACAAACAAAACTATAAAAGGGGAAAGAAAAACAACAACAAAAAAAGAAGAAGACCAATTCCGGAAAAAAATATGAATTTCGTGTTGATAAACCACAGCATATACCACAGCAACAAATTTGAGGCATGATGCCAAAATGACTCTTGAGGCTGTAAGTCTGCAGTGCTTTGCATGCAAACTTTGCATGTGTCATTCTCACCTCACTCTAACCATACCACATGAATTTGGTCAAAGCGCCAACTATTGGTTGAAAGTGTTAAACCATTAAATCATTATTATTTACTGTATTTATAATTTTTCAGCTAGTTTGCCAAAAATAATCCTAACAGGTCTTTAATTGCTCACTGTTGCAGCTGGTCTGATGCTCACAGCCATGTAGCCATGACTTGTGCCTTCTTTGTGGTTGGCCCCATAATTGCTGCTTGCAACTATATTATTATTTTTTATGCCTATATAATTTTCTGTAATTTCAAACACATGGTAACTAGTAAAAAAATACATTAAAAGAAAAATCACATCTCTCCATTCATAACATTTCAAATTATTTTTCAAAATGCTGTAAGAAACAGCTGAATCAATGGAGAAAAGGTTGAATATGAACACACAAGAGGTTTCATCTCCATGAAAACCTGGAAGTCCTGCATCAAAATGCATTGAACTGCCATCTCAGGAATAAAGCCAACAGAACTATAACTCGTTCTATAACTATAAGACTGGACAACCTCAACCGTATGAACCGAGATGATACTGAACTTCACATCACATCTCAAACACCAATGTGTTACGCAGCACGTTTGAGCTTCAGGAAGAGGTTTGTTCTAACGCGTCATTCATGTTTGGTTGAGCTTCTGTTTATGTTCGCTGATCAATGTTTACATGCGAGTAAATTTAAATCTTTTTATCATTAAAAGCGATCAAGTCTCTTCAGGAAATTTGGACTAAACCACTCAATTATTATTTTTCCGATCTCTTTATGATCTTTTTGAAGCATCAAAGTGGTAGTTGCAAAGGCAGTCAATGGTGAGACAGACATCTCTCAGTTTTTATCAAAAAGATTTTCATTTGTGTTCCAAAGATGAACGAAAGTCTTACGAGTTTAGAGGGTGAGTAATTAATGACAGAATTTTCATTTTGGGGTGAACTAACCCTTTAAGCAATAATACAAATGGAAATAACAATCATAAGATTTCTTACCTCATGCTCAGTAAAAAGTGCTGGCCAGCGATCCAACATTGTTTTGATCGGTGGCTCTGTTTCCACTATTTCTTTTCTTTGTAAGGGAAACGTTTGGTCCATCTTTTGGGCTACTAGGGTCTTATTTGGTGTTTTCTTTTGCATTTCTTCAACAAGCAGTTCCCTATCTTTTTCAAGATTTATTTTGTCCTTTCCCAAAGGGAAATTTGGGAGGTAATTTCTTTCATCTCTTCGTGTTTTTTTAGGTTCTGTTTTGGAGGCAGTCTTTCAGGAGAGTACTTGCCCCTTCTTCCCCCATTAACTGTGACATCAAGGCATCCTGATTTACGGAGTTTTGACCGGTAAATGCCCATTTTAAATTTAAGACTATTTTTCTACCCACAACACCCTATTGATGATGCTTGCTGATAAGAGCTGTGGCAACTTCAGCAAAATCTTCTTCAGTAGGGTACGCTATAAATGAGTACATGTACTCTGCCAACTTTTGTAGTATTTCACGCTTCATGTCTCTAGAAACAGATAAGTTCCATCCCTCATATGAAGTAGGTCTCCTTGTTGCAGTCTGTAGTTGACATCAAAAGAAATGTCAGGAATCTCAAAAGACTTGGACCACTGATGTTCACTGGATGAGTTGGAACTGTCAGATGACCAAAGTTCTGTATCAGATGTGCTGGGTGTTGAGCTAGGTGTCTCATTGGCTGTACAAGGTGTCAGGAGTAACCACAGGAGCATGTGGAATAACTTTTAGTGTTGCTTTGTTAGGAAGATCACTCATAATTCTGAGATTGCAGAGTGCGTTATTGAAGTCAGGATCTTCATATTGCAATGAGAAGCCATAAGTCAGTTGAAGTTTCTCTTTTACCTCAGCTGTAAAAGCTTCTACTGAGATAGGCTTTTCTGGGAAAGTTAATTTCCGTTTATCTCCATCATTAATGATAACTCTGAGTACTAGTCCTTGGTCCATGTTGGTTCATTCTGTAAAAGAAAACACTTAGCATGTTAGGTTTACAATCATGTTCTCATGTATTCAGCATAAAATACACCGTTTTAATGTCACAAAAAGTTTTCCTCTGACTCGGTAAGCTGAGAGAGGGAAAACAATGGCGGTGCTCCGAGATCACTTATCGTGCCTTACTAGACTCTACATCAGTACGGTAAATAAACTACTTCACATTAAGTAAAGTCAACAGAAAAAAATAAATTAACCCGTTTGTTAGATATCCAGCGTTAGCGTCAGTTCTGGCAGGTCACGTCAGTCAAGCTTGCATCGGGTGACTCCCAGATGACTCGCGTCGAACTATAGGATACGACGCCTATCACAGCATTCATATATAAGCTTTTGTCACGTGTCTTTGTTCTGATTCCCATCTTTGGACATTCCCAGAGGCAATGGTACAGTGTACCTTTATCGTCCAAACATTTAGAACACACTTTAGAAGTTTGACAGGCGTTATATAGGTTCTCATTAACCATTTATATTGAAGTAATTTAAACCTTGTATTTATTGTCTGTGTTTGTGCTTTAAGACATGCATCGTTCCAGTCTGCCTCATCTATATCTTCCTTTATGTCCATTTTCCAGGCATTTAATTGGTCCAATGTTGATTCAGTACTGTTTCACCATTACATCTAGTACACAGATAAATGACCCTTAACCACTTAAGCACTGAAGGCATTTTCAGAGTTGTTTTTTCAGAGTGACATACAAAAAAGTAAAGACTTACAACTCCAAAATTACAGGAGAGTCAAAAGGTTGTTATTGTTTAAAAGAAAACTTGAATATATATATATATAGTTTTATGGTGCGTCTCTAAACACCTTTACCTTATTCTTTATTATTCTCAGGTTAGGTAAGTAAGTCAAATCTGATCTAATTTATAAGCATTTTAAAATACTTACAATCAGACAGAAGACTTCTCCATGGTCTGTTCAGGCTCAACGACTTAATGCCACATGAGGCATGAGTTTAGTTATAAAGTTATAAGTTCATTTATTTATTACATTAATATTTCTAGCATTACATATATTCTACAAACATTCTATACAAGTAATTAAATAAAGTATAAGTATCAAAGAGTTCTTCAGTCAAAGCAATATCAGCGTTGGTTCTGGTGTCGGAGAAGCAGCCTCAGGTGTGAAGCAGCATCTGCTGTTCTCTTCACGTTCCAGTCTTTTATAGACTATCTGAACTCTTGAGGTCATCTTCTTTGGTATTCCCCTCATCTGAGTCTATATAAAGGCCTTGGCTCTCTGTTCTCAGACTTTTCTCCTCTGCTGTGTCCTGCGCTTCGTCTTCAAGACATCCTTCAATGGTAATAACTGCCTTTCTTACTAATACATGTTATGTCCTTACTATTGTACTAGCATGCTTTATTAAAATCTTAAAACAACAGTTGTAGTGTCTTCCTTTATAAACATATTCTTAATAAAGCTTTACAACAATAAAGTGTTTTGTCTCTTTTCTTTATAAACTACATTCTTATTAAAGTACTTTTACAAAAACAGTTGTCTTGTCTTTTTTAATGAGCTATTATCTTATTTAACACTTTTACAAAAACCCTTTTGTCTTGTTTTCCTAAATAAACAGTTATCATATCATAAGTTATCATACATTTTTTTATATATATAAAAAGTTATCTCTTATAACTCTCTTTTCTCTCTTTCACACAAACAAGTTATTATATAAGTTATCATACTTGTCTTTTTCTCCAAGATATCCCTTTTACATTTTTTTAAATATATAAAAGCTATCACTTGTATCTGTATTTGTATCAAATCTGTTATTTCGTTATTCTTCTTATGTTCAATGAATTAAGTCATATTAAACAGTGGTTACCTGTATTTTCCTGGAGTCGTCAGCAGGTGGCACTGTGTGTTGCATATGAGACAGTGCACATGCGCTCTCACCCTAGGATATCTATGAGATTGCGAGCAATGCGCGCTCTCTGGGAATGGTGGAGTTTTTGTGATCGTTCACGGGTAAATACCATGTTTTATGATTATATTTTAGATGAATACCAATTGTGGATGTATATTTTGTTGTGTTAATTAGGAGAACTGTCATATTTGAAAAGTTATGTCGTGTATAATGTCCGCGATGATACGACGTCACGGTGTAGGCCTGTTCATTTAGCATTAAGAAATGTTATACACTTCATTTTGCAAATGTTGTTGCTTTTCGTGTAATTTGTATTTGAATGTGAATGTGGTGTTATGTAAGAGCTCATTGTGATGTGAGTGTTATTTTCTCTCATTTCCCTCAAATGATGTGTAAGTGGGTAATATAAAAATGTACTTATGTTGTTTTGTTCTCTTTGTACAGTATTCCCACTGTCATATTGTATTGTACGATAACATTTTGATATCGTGTTACATTACTCTTATTTTTTATTTACTATTTTTTTACACTGAGATTTTTGTAGTGATATTTTTTTGCATTTTAAAAAAATTGCACTCCGAGTAATGTGGAGCTGTGAGGAGGTTTAATTTGTGTCATCAGCTCTGTGAAAACTCTAATTTTGTTTGTCTGAATTTTGTTTATCTTTTCCTGATCGTTTTGTGAACGCCACTTTTGATAGTGAACTGTTTTCTTGAAAACAGTAAATGAATAACCTACAAAGTAAATAGAACCCCTTAATGTGTTCCTGGTGGTGAATTTAAATCCCCGGTCATATATATATATATATATATAACGGGCGTTTCCTCCGAGGAGGCAAGGGAGGCGGCAGTGCCTCCTCAAAAAAAAATAGGATGAGAAAATAATCCATATTACATATAAAACAACACAAATATTACAAATTATGACATTAAAAAGAGCGCAAGTCACTCTCTTCTAAAGGAACACTGCCCAACAGCGACACCCGCAGGTAAAGTTACAGCAGGAGTCATGCCTCCCTTTCCAATCATAGAAAACCATTCGACCCCTGGCGTGCGGTGGGTTTTATGGGGGGTAATTGAGAATGAATGGGGGAAAGTCACGTGAGAGGAGGCAATGTCTCCATCGCGCTATGATTGGATATGATTGGTTTGTGCGATAAATCCCGCCTCTTGTTGACGTGCACGTTCTGTGCATCAGTTTGAATGAACAAATGATGGCGTCAATGGGAAGACTAATTGAAAAGTAAATAAACAGATCACCCAGTTAGATATCACTGCTTTGTCACGTCAAAATCAAACTTGAAATGGACTGAAAACAGTGTCCAGTGAATTTTATCGGCCTCCGTCCTGAACGATTCCCATGGCAGCAGGGGAATGCTGTGGCCCGTCTTCTGAAAAATCCCATTGAGCATTTTGATGTTTTCCACTAATCTCCCTGGCATGGTCTTGTCATGATTGATCAGGGGGATATGGAGAACTGCATTGGGGAAAGTTTGGAAGGCCGCACCCTGCAACCGCTCCACACTCTTGCTCAGAATTGTAGGGTTCCCCTGCTCCCTATTATTCAGGCCAAAAGAGAGGACCACGTGTTGGGCCCTCAATGACACAGGAGTCTTATGCTTGATTTTATGATAGGCCAGATTTGCGCCTGGATAACGGTCCACCTCGACCTTATCGTTGGCAATTATAGGTAACCGGCCCAAGTTAGAGTCACCCACAATCAAAATTGGCCTGCTCGGCGTCAACCCCCAATTCTTGTATTTGTCCCCCCCGCTGCTCATGCCTCCTGTGCAGACTCTGAGCCATCATCCGCACCTCTTCCTGGAGGCCAGTGACGGGCTCTCTCTGGACTGTGAGATGAGTCTACTCCATCGAGACTTTATAGGGAACCTATTATGCAAAATTCACTTTTGCATGGTGTTTGGACATAAATATGTGTTGGCAGTGTGTGTACACAACCACCCTATGATGATAAAAATCCAACCACTCCTTTTTTTTTTTTTAAATCCCCATAAATCATAAGCAGTGTCTCAGAACAAGCCGTTTCCAGATCCCTGGCAATGTGACGTCACATTAGCCACAGGCCCCACCCATGTACGTTGACAGACACTGCTGTTTTAACATGGAACCGCCTTGGGGTGCGTTTCCCAAAGCGAACTATGGTCGCAAGTTCCGTCGCTACCAATAGAGTTCAGTGGGACTTACGACCACAGTTGGCTAACGATGCTTTCGGGAAACGCACCCCTGAGCGAGTTCACAGCGAGTTGTACACAGTCCGCCATTGCTGCACTGACGAGAATGTCTCCCAAGCGTTTTAGGTGTTCTGTAGCTGGATGGATTAATCCACATAGCTCTCTCCATTTACTCCCTAAATCTGAGCCGCTGAAGACGAGGTGGATTCATTTTGTTTTCGAAGAAAATGCTCCCTCAACTCTACCAAAATTTGTTTATGTCTGTGCAAATCATTTCACACCGGACTGCTTTGTAAACGAATGTCAATACAAAGAGACAATACAAAACACAGTCTCCAGAGGGATACTGGATACGGCAGGTGAGAGCACTTTATTACACTCCATCACAGTTGATTTACGGATATAAAGTTTACCAGTTTTTGATTAACTTTATATTTAGATTGATAATACTTGTATCTTGGACTTAAATATTTCAGAGGTATTGGAAGTTGATTGTTTGCATTATTCTGTCATGATAATTTTAATTTATTAAATTTACATTTTTAATATGTTTTTCATTTATTTTATGATTATATTTTTGTAAGCAATAAAATCGATCTGACCTTGGATCTCCTAATTGCATCAGTTTGCAATAATTTTCTAAACAGTAAATTCTTAATTGCTATATGACAAAACAATTACCTGTTCCATCTATTCAAAACACATTTCACTTTGTTAGAAAGCACATGGAAAAATGGCGCACATGGAAAGATCATAAATGCGTGAAAATGGAAATAAAACTATCAAAATACCCGTAAATAAGAACAGAAAACACTCTCTAAATATCAATCAGTGTCTATTGTGTGCGGTTCTTTTCTTACACCGTCTAACATTTGATATGAAACTTATATTTTTAACTTTTAACATGGAGCTGCAACAGAAGCGACTCACCCACAGCAGTCCTCTCGAGCTCAGCTGCAGATCGTTTGAACTCAGTGGGCCACCAGTGCAGCCAATAGGAAGCGCCATCCCATTAAAGCAGGATTTACTTAAAGAAACCTCAAACTATAATATTTATTCCATTACAAATGTATAGTGTTGTGTGATAATTGTCAACCATATGGATTTTTGTGTGAATTTCAGATGGTTTCAACTTGTGGAGAGAAGAGATGGGGGAAGATGAGTGAAGTGAAGGAGATGAAGACGAAACTGAGGTGAGACTTGCGTCTCAGATGGGGATGCTAATTTCGCAAGAGAGAGTTAAAATGTTAATTTCCAGAAATGTCCTTTGTCAGCTCGAAGAGTAGTCGTTCCTCAGTACATATGCTTGGCATCTTCCAGTTGTTCCAGTCTTGAAGTTACTTATTTCTGTATGACGATAATAAGCAAGTTCTTTTCAACGTTATCAGGAAAAAATGATCGTGCAGGTGCCTCCGCTGACTCCTGAGGGTCAATTTAGGTTTAGGGTTAAAGCTATGATTAAACTGCCTGGAACTAACATTTGGATGCACACCTTCCAGCCAATCAGAATGCCATTGGTTCCGCTGATCTATGGGTTACGAGAAAAAATACTATACTATTTACTATAGTAAACTATAGCAAATTGTAGTATACTGTATATATTATAGTATTGTAAGATAAATCACATGAACTATAAGTAAATAAATGTTTTATAGAGTGTCATGCTAGCAGCATTAGGGGAAACACCATATCCAAAAGATTTTACTGGCCAGGGATGTAGGATGTAGATCTTGACAAATGGGTAATCACAGCATTGATGATTTTTATTTTATTTTATTTTTTTTAAATAAAATTCCATAAAATTAATTAAAAATCTTTTTAGGATAGCCAGGCTAAGATTAGATCAAATTTACACATATCCATGTAATTTCTTTCTTTCTTTTTGCCCCCAACACCCACATCAGTACGCAAGAGAATATTTTCATAATTTACTGAATAATTTTATGTAATTAATCATTTTTTGTCATTCTTTTTTTTTTTTTTTTTTATCAGTTTGAGGCGCTCCCTGACCAAGAGAGGGAGTTTGTTAATCAGGAAAGTTAAAGCTGTACCACATCATATAGTGGTAAAATGTAAATTAAAAAATATACATAAATTGATTATAATTAGGGGCCAAGCACCGAAGGTGCGGAGGCACCTATTGAAATCGTTAGATTTCTTCTTCTTATTATTATTATTCTTCCGCTCTTGAAGTCTATGCCAGCCCATAGAACCGTATGCTAAAAAGTTGTGAAATTTGGCACACAGTTAGAGGACAGTCTGAACTGTGTCCATAGCAAATTTGGAGTCTCTAACTCAATCCCTCTAGCGCCACCAGCTCTCCAAATTTTCACTTCTGTTTATGCTAATAACTTTTGAACCATA
Source organism: Mylopharyngodon piceus (assembly GCA_039654765.1). Taxonomy (NCBI): domain Eukaryota; kingdom Metazoa; phylum Chordata; class Actinopteri; order Cypriniformes; family Xenocyprididae; genus Mylopharyngodon; species Mylopharyngodon piceus. The sequence continues at coordinate 25,367,958 of CM077454.1, forward strand.
AGGGCTAGAAACAAAATTATTTTTTTCTCTGATTCCTTGGCTCAATACGATTCAAATGCATGACGAACTATATGACGTCATTTTCCATCATGAAAATTTTCCCGCCATTTTGATTTTTCCGAAAAACCTACTTTTTTGAACTCCTCCTAGGCCGGTACTCCGATTTTCACAAAAATTGAACCAGATCATCTTCAGACCATGTTTGCAAAAAGTTCTTAAAAGCTCTTTGATAGATCCATCCGTTCTCGAAAAGAGCACAATTCGACGAAAAGCTCGCCAAATCAGACTTGAGGCTTTATCTCAAACGATTTATCGTATTCTGACCAAACTTCGTACATGTCATCACAAGCATGACTTGAGGCAACATGCAGTGTTTCGGCGCAGTGCCACCTACTGGTCTGGAGATACGAAAAATGGCTATTTTTGCTAATAACTTCTGAATGGTTTGTCCAGAAATCATAAATGTGGTCACGTCAGATTCGGGGTATCATGCTGAGTCGAATGATAACTATTATTACTATATCGGCCATTTTGAATTTTGTGCTAAAATGCTGTATTTTATGAATGCATTAGCATATCATCACAAAACTTGGTATGGGTCATCAGCACAATGCCCTGAAGGAGCCTGAGAAGTTTCGGACCAGCGCCACCTAGTGGTAAAATCGAATATTCAAATGCTTATCACTTTGAGTGTGGTCAACTTATTTTCAAAAGAGTCATGTCCTTAGACTCCTTAGTCCCTGCTGAGTCCAACGATACCAAACATGCTAGGTTTCGACTTATGGTTTGTCGCCATGTTGAATTTTGCGAAAAACCTGCTTTTTTCGAACTCGTCCTAGACGCTTCATTTGATTTTCATGAAAATCAAATCAGATCATCTTCAGTCCATTCTGGCAAAATGTTATCAAAAGCTTTTTGGTAAATCAAACCATTCTCAAACAACACGCAAATTCATTTAACATAGAGCACCCAATTTGGACTCATGGCTGTATCTCTGCAATGCTTTATCATATTCAGACCAAACTTCGTACATATTATCCCAACAAAGACCAGAGCCTACATGCTGAGTTTTGGCGCAGCGCCACCTACTGGTCTGGAGATACAAAAAATGGCTATTTTTGCTTATAGCTTCAGATAGATTTGTCCAAAAATCATAAAGTTGGTCTTTTTAGATTCGGGGCATCATACTGAGTCGAATGATATCCAATTTTCCCATGTCGGCCATTTTGAATTTTGTATTAAAATGCTGTATTTTATGAACGCATTAGCGTACCGTTACGAAACTCAGTATGGGTCATCAGCACAAGGCCCTGAAGGAGCCTGAGACGTTTCGCACCAGCGCCACCTAGTGGAGAATTATTTATTTTTTTCATATGCTTATAACTTTTGATCTGGTTGACTTATTTTTATGAGTCATATCCTTAGCGAGTGTCATTGTCACCTCAGTCTGACCATACCACATTAATTTGTTCACAGCGCCACCTATTGGTCGAAAGTGATAAACCAGTAAATCTTTATTATTGACTGTATATATCATTTTTCAGCTCTTTTGCCTAAAATGATCTTAATAGGTCTTTAATTGCTCACTTTTGCAGTTGGTCTGATGCTCCTAGCCATGTTGGCTGGCTTGTTGTGCCTTTTTTGCTTGGCCCCGTAATTGCTGCTTGCAGCTATATTTAAAAGTAATTTTTTGGTTTTATTATCGGATCAACCTAAATGTGTACAAAATTGGAATCAAAAGGAGTTTGTGCTCACCGTATCATCCCCAGACTAATGGTAAAATGTTATTTGGTCATTCTGAGCAGCTTCTTTGTTATTAATGTGTGTCTTCTTGTGAGGAGTTTCAATGCACAGTCAAAAGAACAAGCTTTCAAAATTGACTCCTTCAAAATGACAAACAATTCTGAAACATTATGGTCATAAAATATTTCAGTTCTCTTTCTGAATTTCAGGTTGATCCCACATGTTCAGATATCTCACTGGCACTGTTAATGACCACCACCACTGGACAGTTGTGGTAAAAAATAAAACATTTCCCTTTACAAGTGTAGGGGGGAAATATTAGGTTTTCTTCTGGTATCTCCCACCCCACCCAGAACCTTGTCAGGGCGCTCAGTATAACTAGTGATGCTACAAATAAGCATAAAATTAATTAACTTGATGCAAAATTATGCAATATAAATGTAGATGCATTAACAATTGTACAAATGTTGTTTCTGTCCTTCCTCTAGTTTGATCAACTTAAAATCATGCTGTGACACTGTATATCATACCATATTTTTATATCACATTATACACACTATATACTATATATTGTTTTGAACACAATATCATTTGTATGACTTCATTTTCTTGCAACATTCATTATAATTACTATTGATTCTATTAGCATACAACATGGCAATTTATTATTTGTATGGATACAACATTTGACAAATATGCAAACCTAGAAGGAAGAACAAAGGATAAAACCAATAAAGTGGCTGGCTGGCTGGCAGCAGGCCAAATCAGTTGCCAGGATGATGGTGAGGTCAACTGACAGCAGATGGAGATTATGCTCGGTACTCTACTGCTATTCCTGCAGTTCCCGGATGTGAAATGTTGTTGAAATTTGAGCCACTGAATTTGAGGACGCGAAATAAAATGGACAGAAAATTGCCTGCTGAATATTATAGGTTGTATTATTAAACAGAATGAATATTTTGGAAGTGAAATCTGAAAGGTGAGTATGGATTATTGAATTTTTAACAATGAAAATGTGTGTGAACTGTTTTCAATTGAAATATTCAGCTTAAATATGCAACCATGTTGAATTACAGCCCATAAAAATGCAAGCCTTAAAAATACAATGCATTAAAATACAAGCACGGTTACTGCAATGCATTTTTTTTTTTTTTTTTTTTTTTTTTTCCCCCCAAGTAGTGCAATTACTTCAAAAACAAATGGCATTATTTTACTTCCATAGAGTGTGTATGACATAGACCGGAGATTCACAGACGTGTGTCAGTACAGATTTTATGTTCTTGTTTTTGCATCTTATCACGCTTAAATTGTTTAATAGCCCTTGAATGAATGATAGCATGATCATAGGTAACCCCTCTACCCAGGTCCTACTCGCCGCAGGCCTTGAACCTGGGTCTCTGGCGTGGGAGTCGGACGCTCTAACAAGGAGGCTAAAGGCTACAACCTCTAGCGTCAGTCGCTAGAGCATCTCTTCAGATCAGAGGAGTGAGGTTTTACTTGCACAGTTCTTACTAGCTTATTAGCAGAAAATATTCAGATGTAACCCCCTACATTTTCATAAATAACTGTAATTTAATTACAGATTTTTTTTCTCAGTAACTGTGACGAATTACAGTTACATTTATTTTGTAATTAAAATACGTAGTGCCGTTACATGTAACTACTTACTCCCCAGCACTGCTTGCATTGAGATCTCTGATGACGTGTTTACTGGCGCAACCTGTCAATCAAATGACATCACAGCAATAGCAATGGCTGAGTTTCACTTAAATATACATCACAAAAGGGAAGAAAAGACTATCACAACTACTGTTTCATGTCAACTTTAAGGGTCTGATGTCATGTTTTTGTTTTCACACATTGACCACAAGTTTGTTTGCCACTGGCTTTAAAAAGAAGACGAGTGCTGACTACATCTACAACGAACAAGGAACAAGATCATTTAATGTTTGACGGTTAAAGAGCAGAAATGGCTGATGGTATTTATGAAGATGTGATCAGGACTGAGTCTGAGAGAACGAACACAGACAGAATGGAGATGATGGTGGTAATCTATGAGAGTGCAGAATGTGTGAGAGATCATGACTTCAGGACAGAGACAAACACACACCAACCACTTCAGCGTACAGGTAATCACATTCATTACTTTGATCAAATCATCAGAGTCTGCACATGTTCAGTCATCTACTGTCAGACCTGTGGTGTTCAGAAGTGATTGTGTGAAGATCAGAAGCAGCTACAGTGTGTTTGGTTCAGCTTTGTGTTCTTCTGATGCTATTGTAGGATTTAATAACTAACCATTTGTATATGATTTTGGAGAGAGAGAAAAAACTGACTAAAATGTTTACTCAGCCTGTGTGTTTCAGTTAGGATGGTCAGTCAGTTTCGTCCGATGCCTTTTTTGTCTGAGGCCGGTTCATCCGATGCCTAATTGTACGAGACCTGACACTGTTTTGACTTGAAGCCTTTTAGTCTAAGGCATGATGCCGTTTTGTCCAATGACTGAAGCATTTTGAGGCATGATGCCTTTTCGTAATATGACTGAAGTCTGAGGATGTCCTAAAATGTACACCGTACCTGAGGCCTTCATAACAATGTTCATGAGAATGCTGCTCTATCTTTGTGTTGGTGTAGAAACAGAGAAACCACAGGCATAGTGCTGTTAGTTACAATCGTTCTGTGGTAAAAAAAAAAAAAAATGCATTTTTGCAGGCAATTTAAACAAACATGCAACAGAAGAACAGATTTCAAGCACAATTAAGATACATTTTCTCATCAATTTTAATTTCACTGGATTAAAGTGACTTTTCTCTCATGTATAACTGTACTGTGCTAATTTGAACATGGTTGCTACATCTAACCACACTACCACAATAGTGCTCTTTAGGAAGAGCTTTTTGTTACGCAAATTAATTGGTATTAACAGGAAGGATGTCACATGCTCTTGTACTGTGACATACTTTCCACTTATTGGCCTCAACTACTAAAAGTAGAGTCTCAAATAGCAGAGGACTACAGAGGTCTTCACGGGTCCAAAAATTCATACCCGAACCCGAAGAGACCCGTAAATGTGCTACACGGAACCGACCCGGGCCCGACTATTATTTTGAAAGTTGGACCCGTGCAGAACCGAGAAATGCCATAAATGTACTACCCGGAACCAACACGGACCTGTCTATTATTTGAAAGCTGGACCCAAACCCGGCCGGGAAGACACAGACCTGACTGGACCCGATCGGCACATATTCCACAGCAAATTGCTATTAATAAGTCAATAAACAGGTTGCAAAAATAAAACTTTTTGTCTTACGTTTGACTGTTTGCCCTTTTTAACGATTGCTTGTTCAGTGACGTGGCCGCTGACGTTAGCATTACTTATTTGCGATCGTTTCTGTGCTCTCTGAGCCGAGTCTGACCAAAACTTTAGATATAACAAGACGGTTCATTCATAATATTATTATAAAAATAGAGAAAGAGAAAGAAAGTGCGCTTGCATGAGACTGCACATGCGTGTTAGCTGGAGCAACCTGAAACAAGCATTTTTAGCGTCATAGAAAACATTCATGTGATAGTTCATCTCAGATTTTGTTGCTGATTTGAAATAGGTTATTTAAATGTGAGTGTGCAAGGCTGCAAGCAGTTTTTGAGATTTGAAGTTTGTTTGCATTACTGTTGCACACAATAGGAATAGGAAAACTCGATGATCACCATTCGATTGCATTAACTCCGCTTGCTCCGCTTCTGATGGCTGGGGTCACTCGTGTTTTTTTCACCTTATTTCCTGGCTCATACTTTGCAAGTTACAAAACACACGCACAGCGCTCACTGACTCTGAACACGGCCGGGTGATCTCCGAATCAGATCGGCTCGGGTATACACACAATGTTAAACGGACCCGGGAACCGAAGTAATAGATTGGGACCCGACCCGGCTGACCTTTTAAAATATAGACTTGGGTCCCGGGTACTCTTTGTAGACCTCTACTACAGAGTAGAAACACGTATAGCTTCCATCATGTGAACAAAAATGTCTCAGCCTGTTTAAGGCAATGTAAACACTGAACCAAGGGAAACCATACAGTTACACATACAACACAAACATACAATTAAGAATTGAGAAAACATTCATCTTGATGTCTGTCATTTTCAGGAAGTGTCTGTGTGAGGATCAGAAGCTCCAGAGCAGCTGCAGTGTGTTTGGTGCTGCTGTGTGTTCTTCTGCTGACTGCAGTCATAGTGCTGTGTGTCCACATCCATACAAAGAGCTCAAACTACACACCAGAGACACACCAGCTACTAACTAACATCACCAACCTCACAGAAGAGAGAGACGACAGTTAATATCCAAGAATGAAAACCTGACCAATGAGAGAGACCAGCTAAAATTGGAGAAAAATGATCTTCAGATGAGTCTTGGTAAACTGGGTGAGTTTCTTTTGTCATTTTAGTAGTTGCTACAGAGCAGGAATATAATCTGGTTAGTATTCATAGGTGTTTGTATGTTTGTGCACATATTCACAGCATGGAAAGTGTCTATAGTACAAAATAAATTCAGTAACACTTTATTACAATTGTCCACTTTACACATTCTACTGACTACAAGTAACTTTACAACTACATGTCAGTTTATTCTCCTAATCCAGACCCTAACCCTACCCTAACAGTCTACTGATACTCTAATGAGAGTTAGCTGACTGCAGTCACAAAGTTATTATAGTTAGTCAATGTCTAAAGTGAACCAACAAAATAAAGTGTAACCATAAATTCAAATGGAAAACCTGTTTACAATGTAAAATGTAAAGAATGTATGAATGTTTCCTCTTTTTAGGATAATTATAATAACAATTTTATGGAATTCCTAGATTTGGAGTGTAGGTACAATCCCTATGAATACTATTGAGATTGTGTTCATAACTGACACTTGTTAAGTGATGCGTTAGGGTTAAGTGACTTATTTTAAGGGTGTTTTCACACCTAGTTCGTTTGAGCCCTCCAAATGCTCGCGGTTCAGCGTGTATATGTGAACAAACCAAGTGATCTCAAAAGAGATAGTTACCACCCCCTAACACTAAAGCTCACAGATGAACGAGACAAGTTAAAAAGACTAAAAAAGTGCTAATAGTTAAACTGGTTGTGTTTACAGAAGGATGGGTTTACTATCAGTCCAGTCTTTACTTCATTTCCTCTGAGAAGAGGAACTGGGCTGAGAGCAGAAGATACTGTACAGAGAGAGGAGCAGATCTGATCATCATAAACAACAGAGAGGAACACGTGAGTGAAAGTGTGTGTGTGTGTGTGTGTGTGTGTAAGGACGAGGCTGAGGCGGCGTTAGAATCCATTTGCGGATGTTTATTAGTAATGAGTGTAAAAGGCAGGAACGTTAAGCCAGGCCATAGGTCACAACCAGGGGTGCGTTTCCCGAAAGCATCGTTAGCCAACTGTGGTCGTAAGTCCCATTGAACTCTATTGGTAACGACGGAACTTGCGACCATAGTTCGCTTTGGGAAACGCACCCCAGAACAGCAGTCCAAACGAGCAGCAAACACAAGGGTAATCCAGAAGGCAGAGGTGAGGAAACAGGCAAAAGGTCTAAACACAGTCATCAGTCCAAATCAGGCTACCAAAGTAAGGGGATAATCCAACAGACGTAATCAGGGAAAACAGGCAGAATCATACACTAGGCAAACAGGCAGGAATAAAGAAAACGCTCGGTAAGGCAGATGAACTGGCAATATTTCGCAAGGGGCAAGTGCACAACCACACCCTGAAATACTGAATCAAACAGGAAGCGAGAGTAGAAGCAGAGGGAGTGAGACACAGTCAATACTCAGGCGAGGGCTCCCTCTGCTGGTGTGGCGTTACAGTGTGTTTAGCTTCTACCTGTAAATGATGAAATGTATTTATGTGTTATTATTCTTAGAAATTTGTCAACAAAAATGATGATGATTTCTGGATTGGTCTGACTGACAGTGATGTGGAGGGCAGATGGAAATGGGTTGATGGCAGCACACTGACCTCTGGGTGAGAAATCACTGAATTAAACTAATTATTCTCTAATAAATGATCATATCTCACAGTCAGGATCATATCACACAGAAAGCAGCACTGAACATCTAATGCTGATCTGTTCTTTCAGGTTCTGGAGGTCTGGAGAGCCTGATAGTTACAATGGTGATGAAGACTGTGCTTTTACTTCTTCAACAGGATGGGCTGATTATCCATGTAATACAGCATTAAGATGGATCTGTGAGAAGATTATTTTTAAATGACACATTTCAATAAATATGTGAGCATAATGCATTATGAACACACAAGCAACTCATAATAAGGTAATAAAGAAAAATATAATAACTGCACATAATGTAACAAGTATTACATTACTAATAACTTAAAACATAAAAAACTGTCATCTACAAAAAAAATGAAAAGCATCTCTATAGAGAATCATATCATTAAAATTATAGTTTTGTAGAAAATTAACACATTTTTATGACAATCATTTAAATTTTTATTTCTCAAAAATGATTACAAATGTATAATTACATAGTTAGAAAGCAGAAGCTTTATTTTATTAATTTAGTGCATAAAACTTAAACCCCCGGTTTCACAGACAAGGCTTAAGCTAGTCCTAGACTAAAATGCATATTTGAGCTGTTTTAACTGAAAGGAACTTGTACTGACAGATCTTAAAATATGTCCGTGTCATTGTTTTGTCTCAAGATGCACACCAGTAATGTGTTTTTCTAGTGAATGTTTATAAAAGCTACTTAAATGCCCTAATTGAACTAAAGCCTAATCCTGGTTTAGACTAAGCCCTGTCTGTGAAACGGGGCCAAAATGTGTTTCTGGGTCAAATCAACTCAAAATGATGGAGCACATCATAATCACAAAGTTAGTAAAGTCTTTATGAAATTGTTGAGTTCACAATGCAGCCTAATAAGCCGACTTTTCTTTTAATGTAATAGTTTGATTACTCTTTATTTTAAGATGAAATTATACATTTAAGTACTGAGTAATATCAATTAACAACATGTGCTTACTATATGGTTAGGAACAGAGTTTGGTTTAGGTTTAGTTTCATGTATAATTTAATTATGCATAATTTACTATTATAGTACTGTAAAATAAAGTATTACTGCAGGTTTTACATTAAACTACTACAATTGTGCTGAAATGTATTATTAATATCAAATTTATTACCTTATGAACTGTCATTACATTAAAAGGTACTATAGTGTGTTCATAATATAATAAATTGCTCCTACAAAAACCTGACATTATGTGAAAAGATTATTACACTAAAAATCATTACATGAGCTCAAGATTTTTTTTAGAACATGACTACATTTATGAAGAATTTATTACGTTAATGATGTAATACTTGTTACATTATGTGCATTTATTACATTACGCTTTATTATATTATGAGTTGATACAACTCCTAAATCACAATTATTGTGACTTAACAAATTCATGTTACTGTTTGAAAGGCACTTTTCTTTATTATGCTGTTCTGTAATAAACTAAATGTAATATTAAAGCTTTAAAACTGAATTATCACAACACAAAGTTTCATGTATTCAAATATGTCAAATCAAATCAATGAAATCCAAATTCATCATTGATATCAGAAATCAGATATAAATGTGTGTATGACTTTAATCTTTGCTACAATGTGTGATTTGACAGGAATTTCATGTATGATTAGTTACTATTTCACCCTACATCTTCAGAGAGAGTATTTCCCCGTGTAATTTAGTTATGTGTGCATGGCTTAACGGAGGAAATTTTGGAGCCGAAGTACAGTATTTTCATCCTTCCAGAAACATCAGTTTTGGAAAGTTTGGCCATAACATTTTGAACAATCAAACAGTGGCAGGTTCCAGGTATAATTATTAAACTTATGTCAGTTCAAGCACCTGTGTGACATTCTGTGTTGAGCTGAACTTCCTGTACCTGTACACAGGGCCGCATTAACAGTAGACGGGGCTGAAGCCCCAGGACCCGTGCAAGGAGGGGCCCGTGGTTAGGGCTGTCATGATAACCGCAATATTGTAATATCATGATACTGACAAGCCAACCGCTGACGAATCCAAGCAACTGCCACAACCACGATGTTTGTTTTTTTCTTTTCATAAGGCTTTGTCTTTGTTGTTTTACACTTACGTAATACATGTGTAGTAAATTAGCTCAAAGGGAAATATGAATAATTAATTATAAATGTTTGGATCAGTTAATATAATTAACTTAATGTAGCTGAATTAATATTACAATCAATTAATCTGTTCATTCAGCGAACACTCAGTATTGATCATCTATCAACTCTCAGAAAGAATATTTTTCCTGGCCACAGAACAATTGAGATTGATTGATTATTGATATTCTGAAGATGATATTTTTTATTATAAATATTAAGGATAATCACAAATGCTTTGTGCATATAATCTAGCGGTACAGTTGAGGTCAAGTGTACATAAACCTTGCAGAATGTTAATAATTTTAACAAAATAATAGAGAAAAAATGGCCTGTTTTTATTCAGTGTTACCCTGAACAAACTGTCACATAACAGATGTTTACATATAGACCACATGACAAAATAATAGTTGAATTTACACAAAATTAACCCATTCAAAGGTGTACATTTACTTGAATCTTAATACTGCGTGTTGTTTCCTGCAGAGAGATTGGGACGATTCGAAGGGCCCTGGTCAGACAGGGGGTCCATTCAACGTAAGTTCAGAACTGTCAATTTGATTTATGAGGTCCAACAACACCTGATGAACGTGTCTATCATTGTTTGTCAGCATCTGTCTGTGGTGTGAATTGGCCTTTAGGCGCTTCACTAACCAGACTGTCCATTTTCGGCACAGATCAGAGCATGTGTGGAACACCACTTTACTGAACTGCACCAAAGACTTTATATACAGAAAGACGGTGCGCTCACATTACTTAGAAATGGGAGAAAGTGCAACATGCAATATGGCAGAATAAGTCCCGCCTTCTAAATAAAAGAGCTGATTGGTAAAGTCTACGCATCGCTGCAGCTGCTGTTAAAAGCTCCGGTTTCTGGTGTTTTGAGACTGTTATGTACTGCTCCGAGACTGAGTGAAGATCCAAATGGAGCTTGTATTAGAGGGACAATCCAGAACCGTAATCCAAAATACAGGCAATGGGTCAAGCACAGGAAGGCAGTCCAAACAAACAAACAACAGATATTCCACTGACTACAAGTAACTTTACAACTACATGTCAGTTTATTCTCCTAATCCAGACCCTAACCCTACCCTAACAGTCTACTGATACTCTAATGAGAGTTAGCTGACTGCAGTTGCAAAGTTATTATAGTTAGTCAATGTCTAAAGTGAACCAACAAAATAAAGTGTAACCATAAATTCAAATGTAAAACCTGTTTACAATGTAAAACGTAAAGAATGTATGAATGTTTCCTCTTTTTAGGATAATTATAATAACAAATTCATGGAATTCCTAGATTTGGAGTGTAGGTACAATCCCTATGAATACTATTGAGATTGTGTTCATAACTGACACTTGTTAAGTGATGCGTTAGGGTTAAGTGACTTATTTTAAGGGTGTTTTCACACCTAGTTCGTTTGAGCCCTCCAAACGCTCGCGGTTCAGCGTGTGTATGTGAACAAACCAAGTGATCTCAGAAGAGATAGTTACCACCCACTAACACTAAAGCTCACAGATGAATGAAAAAAGACAAAAAAAAAATGCTAATAGTTAAACTGGTTGTGTTAGCAGATGGATGGGTTTACTATCAATCCAGTCTTTACTTCAATTCCTCTGAGAAGAGGAACTGGGCTGAGAGCAGAAGATACTGTACAGAGAGAGGAGCAGATCTGATCATCATAAACAACAGAGAGGAACAAGTGAGTGAAAGAGAGAGAGAGAGAGAGTGTGTGTGTGTGTGTATGTGTTTAGCTTCTACCTGTAAATGATGAAATGTATGTGTGTTATTATTTTTAGGAATTTGTCAAGAAAAATGCTGATAATTTCTGGATTGGTCTGACTGACAGTGATGTGGAGGACAGATGGAAATGGGTTGATGGCACCAACATGACCTCTGGGTGAGAAATCACTAAACTGAACTGATTATTATCTAATAAATGATCATATCTCACAGTCAGTATCATATCACACAGAAAGCAGCACTGAACATCTAATGCTGATCTGTTCTTTCAGGTTCTGGAGGTCTGGACAGCCTAATAGTCACAGTGGTGATGAAGACTGTGCTTTGACTTATTCAACAGGATGGGCTGATTATCCATGTAATAGAGCATTAAGATGGATCTGTGAGAAGATTATTTTTAAATGACACATTTCAATAAATATGTGAGCATAATGCATTATGAACACACAAGAAACTTATAATAATGTAATAAAGAAAAATGTAATAACTGCACATAACGTAACAAGTATTACATTACTAATAACTTAAAACATAAACTATTAGTCATCTACAAAAAAATTGAAAAGCATCTCTATAGAGAATCATATCACTAAAATTATAGTTTTGTAGAAAATTAACATTTTATGACAATCATTTAAATTTTTATTTCTCAAAAATGATTACAAACGTATAATTACATAGTTAGAAAGCAGAAGCTTTATTAATTTAATGCATAAAACTTAAACCCCTGGTTTCACAGACAAAGCTTAAGCTAGTCCTAGACTAAAATGCATGTTTGAGCTGTTTTAACTGAAAGTAACTTGTACTGACAGATCTTAAAATATGTCCGTGTCATTGTTTTGTCTCAAGATGCACACCAGTAATGTGTTTTTCTAGTGAACGTTTATAAAAGCTACTTAAATGCCTTAATTAAACTAAGGCTTAATCCTGGCTTAGGCTAAACCCTGTCTGTGAAACTGGGCCAAAATGTGTTTCTGGGTCAAATCAACTCATGGAGCACATCATAAATTTAGTAAAGTCCACAATGCAGCCTAATAAGCCGACTTTTCTTTTAATGTAATAGTTTGATTACTCTTTATTTTAAGATGTCTTAGAGTGAAATTATACATTTAAGTACTGAGTAATATCAATTAAAACATGTACTTACTATATGGTTAGGAACAGAGTTTGTTTTAGGGTAGCTGCATGTATAATTTAATTATGCATAATTTACTGTTATAGTACTGTAAAATAAAGTATTATCACTAGTTTTACATTAAACTATTATTACAATTGTGCTGAAATGTATTAATATCAAATTTATTACCTTATGAACTTTCATTACATTACAGTTACTTTATTTGCTTTGGTACTATTTTCACAAGTAAGGTGTACATTTTCAAAACTCTTAGTACACATATCCAAACTGATCACACTTGTAACACAGCTAGTCATTCTTTCAAAACCTGATCTCATGCTTTCATTCTAGTTGTATTTTCCTTCTACATAATCACTGTTTCAAAACACAAGATCATTGTGATATGTAAAGAGAACATTTGGTTTAATCACAGAAACACAACAGTATGTTCTTCTTTCAGTTTAGTACTTTTAACATTCAGTTAATTCAATAGCAAAATACATGTTTCAAATCACCCTTGATGCTGAAATAATTAGTTACACAGGATACAAAATGTACTTAAATTACATAATTGGCATAAAATCCATAATGTTTGTAATATCTATCTATTCAATGTGTTATCAAAAGGTGTGAAATGGCCATGAGGTTTTGTCTGAGGAGAGAGTTTGCTGCCAATATAGTAAATGTTCTCACTGTACCATATGATTGAATCTATACTGTATTTGACCTTTATAAGGGTGTTACAGTAATGTGGCAGTCTTTCTACCATGGTAATCTGTTTACAGTATCACATAGCATACATACTGTAATGTAAAATGCTGCATTTGACGCTATCTGTCTCTCTTCTTCTTATGTATATCTGATCAATCTGATGTTATAAAGTCATTGACTGTTTCCATGTTTTATGGGGACATTCCATAGATGTAATGTTTTTTTGTTTGTTTGTTTGTTTGTTTTACTGTACAAATTGTATATTTTATCCCCTACCCCTAACCTACCCACCACAGAAAACGTTCTGACATTTTAGATTTTCAAAAATGTATACATTTATAAGCCTTTTTCCTCATGGGGACCAAAAGTATTTAGAATTTACTGGTATTACTGTTCTTGTGGGGACATTTGGTCCCCATAATGTAGGGAATACCATGACCACACACACTCACTTTGAACATGGTGGTTAGAATCTAAGATAAATCACTTATAATTAGGGCTGGGTGATATGGCAAAAAAATAAAATCTCGATTTTTTCAGAACGATTGACCGATTCACGATTTCGATTTTTTTTTTTCCTGTTTAACTACTCAACTTAAAAACTCAACTACAATATGATTTAAGTAACCTTCTCTTTATTAACAATCTGGTTAAAAAAAAGTTCCATTCCAAGTGCACCACACATGAAATGATCAACATGGTGTGAATGTAAAACAATTTGTTAAATATCTTTGCAGAAAATATGCCTGAAATATGAAGGCAAATATTGTACAAACTTATCTTAAACACATCCTATATACTCAGAAATAATATAAAATAAGAAAATGAGCCAAAAAGTAATAGCAATAAATAACACCAGTAATAGGCTATTATTAACAGCAAATGCTCTAATATCAAACAGGTTTACAGGTTTTTACATTCCATTGCGCTATTTGTCCTATCGTTTTTATGTTTGGCGGATATGTTGCACTTGTGTCTCGCGTCTTTTGCAGCGTCTCACCCATGAAACGGCATTCTAAAAAACATGGCGGTCAAGTTAAAAAAAGTTCAACTCGCGTTTAATAACTTTGCCTTTTTCCTCATTCCACTGCATGCGTCTAATTTTTATAACGCGTTAACGCATTTCTGAATGAACAGCCGCTTAAGAATAGTGATGTTCTACGTTCATAGAGCGTCACATGAGAGCGGATAATCAGGCGCGCCGGCGCCATCATTTTCGTCTCCTAATACGGTTATCATTGCTGTATTGTCAGCATGTCTAACGTGTATGCTTGCAACATGTAACGCTTGCTAACATTTTTATTCAAAATCGCGATTTCTCGTTTTAAAAAATAATAAAATCGAGGCAAAACATTAAATTCGAATTAATCGAAAAAATCGGAAAAATCGCCCAGCCCTACTTATAATGTAAAAGAAAAATTAATTACTTATGATTATCCGTAGATAATCATTCTGTGTCATACTTCACACCTTTTGATAACACATTGAATAGATAGATATTATTACAAACATTATGGATTTTATGCCAATTATGTAATTTAGGTAATGTAAGTGTATTTTCTAATGTGGCATCTGTATCCTGTGTAACTGTAATTATTTCAGCATCAAAGGTGATTTGAAACATGTATCTTGCATTGTTTGCTATTGAATTAACTGAATGTTAAAAGTACTAAACTGAAAGAAGAACATACTGTTGTGTTTCTGTGATTAAACCAAATGTTCTCTTTACATATCACAATGATCTTGTGTTTTGAAACAGTGATTATGTAGAATGAAAATATGTACAACCAGAATGAAAGCATGAGATCAAGTTTTGAAACAATGACTAGCTGTGTTACAAGTGTGATCAGTTTGGATATGTGTACTAAGAGTTTTGAAAATGTACACCTTAGATGTGAAAATAGTACCAAAGCAAATAAAAAAACTGTAAAACTGAATTATCACAACACAAACTTTTATGTATTCAAATATGTCAAATCAAATCAATGAAATCAAAATTCATCATTGATATCAGAAATCAGATGCAAAAGTATGACTTTGCTACAATGTGTGATTTGACAGGAAAATACTGGTGTAGGGGTGAAATAGTAACTAATCACATGAAATTCCTATGTAATTTAGTTATGTCTACATGGCTTAACGGAGGAAATTTTGTAGCCGAAGTACAGTATTTTCATCCTTCCAGAAACATCAGTTTTGGAAAGTTTGGCCATAACATTTTGAACAATCAAACAGTGGCAGGTTCCAGGTATAATTATTAAACTTATGTCAGTTCAAGCACCTGTGTGACATTCTGTGTTGAGCTGAACTTCCTGTACCTGTACACAGGGCCGCATTAACAGTAGACGGGGCTGAAGCCCCAGGACCCGAGCAAGGAGGGGCCCGTGGTTAGGGCTGTCACGATAACCGCAATATTGTAATATCATGATACTGACAAGCCAACCGCTGACGAATCCAAGCAACTGCCACAACCACAATGTTCACTCAGTACTGATCATCTATCAACTCAGAAAGAATATTTTTCCAAACAATTTAGATTTTTTTTTTTTTTATTGATATTCTAAAAATGTATATTTTTATTACAAATATTAAGGATAATCACAAATTCTTTGTGCATATAACCTAGCCTCTACGCATCGCTGCAGCTGCTGTTGAGACTGTTATGTACTGCTACAAGACAGAGTGAAGATACAAATGGAGCTTGTATTAGAGGGACAATCCTCTAGGATTAAGGATTATGGGGAATGGAGTCCGTGATAGTGTGGTAATAGTCCAGGTTGGAGTGCCCTCTGGTGGTAATCTCACTAGTGATCGTGACAGAGAAGCACTCAGGACTGCACATGCGCATTGCTTGGTCTCGCCTGGAAAAGAAGCTTTTTTGTAACACTATTTGAGCATAAGATACAACATTTGTGAGTCATTTCTTGTCAAATTTTATTGCTGATTTTGCCCAAAATGTTTGCCCCGGAGGTAATGCAAATATGGCCACTGAGTGAACAGACTTTCCTTGAAAGGGATTTTGTCTGTACGCAGATATTACTGTATGCTACAGCTATACAGTGAACAGTGACTTGCATTTCAAACTAGCTGTTAGATCTTATCAAAATAACGAGAAGATCCGCTCAACATGGATAAAAAAAAGGCAGATAAAACAACATTAATGAATTAGTTATCCAACAGAAATAATGTCTCTCAGAACAGACAATGCATCAGTAAGGCCAGTGACTTCATAGACATTGTTATCCTCTTCTCCACATTTAGGACACTGGCTAGAAGTTTCCCGCCATTGCTCCACACATACTTTACATCCCACAAGGCTCTGGCAACAGAGTGCATACATTGGCTGCTGGAAGGGTCCTGTAAAATAAGAGATATTCAAATAAAAGTTTGAAATTTTTGCAAAAACCTTTAACCAGACAAAATGACTAGTCTCAAAGAAAGCAACAGGAATAATAATAAAAAAAAAAGTATATTTTCATGGTATGAAGACTTCAGTCACAATAGAAATGTTGATAAACCATGTCATTATCATGGAGGCTGATCTGAGGATATCGAACGATCAGACAAGTATACTGGCTTTTTTATTTCTGTAACATCCAGTTATTGGATACTTCATTCATGGATTAAATCATGGCCAACTGCAAATAACTTATTTTCACAATGCCAACCGTATCTGAATGCTAGTGCTTTTACCTGATGCTGCATACACATGACTTACTGTAAGTACAAAATGACAAATTGGCAAAATGAATTAATGCAAAGCATCAGAGTGTGTACAAAAGTAACAAGTTGGCAATACAAACCTTTGCATATAAGACAGATGAATGCTGCTCGTAGCTCTTGTGCTTGAGAGTCTGTCACCATCAGTGCGCTTCTCCTGTTACTGCAGTCAGAGAGCGGGACTTCTTGTTGGTCTTGGGCAGTCGGCACAACTAATTCATTTTGTTCAGTTTCATCCTGCAAGCCACTGCTGTCGTCATCTTTATGACTGAAATTAAGACACAAAAGATAATCAACAATACACACACACACACATATATATATATATATATATATATATACACACACACACACACATACACAGCACTGTCAGTGTATATACATCACCTGTCAGTGTTTGGTGGCAGTGGGCAGTCTGATTCTGGCAGGTCACGTGACTCACTGTTGCTGTGGGCTTCATGATGACCCGTTGAGTCATTCACATCATCACTGTCGTTCCTATGCACATTTTGGTTGGAGACCTGCAATGTTCATAAGTTTTTGATTGTTTGTTGATCTGTCTTTTTTATGATAATTAGCCAATAAGACATAACATCACCATTGCTCAATTATTGTTATTATCATTGCTTTAATTTTTTTACTCAACATTCAATCTCGCCATACTCTACCAACGCTAACTTCACAGTGTTTAACACTTGCACTTAATCAGTAATTTGATTCTTAACTAGCAGCACCTGAAAAATCACCTGTCTATTTTCTCAGTGAACATGTTATCCTCCCTTACTGTCACTATCTTGTTGCTTTTGAAAAATAAGTATTAACATATCGGTCCTATCAGTTAACTGAAGCCTGGCTCGTTTGATATGCGCCTCGCCTGACATTTAGAACCTGTCAATCAACTCTCAGACAACATATGAACACATTGTCTCACATGCACACTTGTAGACTTGCGTGGCATATAGCAGAGACGTTAAAAATGTTCACAAGTGCCATCATTCCAGTGCCATCAATTGGCTGTGCTGTATCGTGAATAAGCCATAGCTAAAGGGCGTTGTTAGGCACGATGCAAAGCCTTCAGCCGTGGCTTATTCATGATACAGCACTAGCCTTGAGTACCTTATTTGTAATAAACATTTGATAACAAAGAAAGAAAGAAAGAAAGAAAGAAAAATACACGTATACAAATTCCTTGTGTCGTCAGTTCAAATAATTTAATTCAAGAACCCAATATGCTTTAACTAGGGCTGTCAATAGATTAATTTTTTAATCGTGATTAATCGCACACTTATCGTGAAATTAAGCATACACCATTTATCTTGTTTAACATGTCCATTTTGCCATCATTGCATATATCCAGCAAAGTAAACCATCAGACTGAAGTGATTTTCACAAAACATGTTTTTTCAAGGTGTTTTTTCAGCTTTTTTCAAGGTAAATTTGTAAAAATGTCTTTCAAAAATAGGACACCAAATATTTTTTATATAATTCATATATTTATGTGCACCAAAGCACAAACGTTTCAGAGTTCACAATGTATAGTATGTGCAACAGCAAAGAGCTTGTTTACATTTTAGACAAGTCAAGTTGCAATACTGAACAGGACCATTGTCAATCAAAAAACAAATGAGCACTGTGTACACAGAACCGTTAGATGCAGACCACTAATTATTAACAGCTTACCCAAATCATAAGTTATACATTACATACTGATTATGTAAACAATCTTGTGTATTCATTAGCAGTAGTGGTTAATATAGTGCTAGTCACTGCATTAATTATTTAGTAGTTTAACATTATTATAAAAAACAAATGTGCAATTTCTTAGAAGTTCTATACAATGGATGAAAATAATTGTAGCTAGTAATTCCACTGTGCTATTACTTACTTATATTAATCCGAGTTTCTTCTTAGTTAAAGGCACAATATGTAATATTTTTGCAATAAATCACTAGTACAGTTATATACTTTGTTAATTTATCAATTTTTTTTATCCCATCTCTTGCTTTTAATTTGAAATCAATTTGCTTTTAATAAGAAATGAAATACACTGCTGAACAATAACCAATATCTAATATTTTTTCCCTATATTTTATGACAATTTTATGATTGTTTATGTACTACAAACACTTGTGCATTAAGTCCTCATGGATTTTATACAATGTAAAAAAAAAAAAAAAAAAAGATCACAGAATAAGGCAGAACATACAGTACCTATGAAAAGTTTGGAAACGTATTTATTACTTGTAATTGTACAATTGAAATATGTGTCTTCTGCTCACCAAGGCTAGATTTATTTAATCAAAAATTTCAGTAAAAACAGTAATATTGTGAAATAATATTACAATTTTAAATAGCTGTATTCTATGTGAATATATTATAAAATGTACAATATATGCGATCAAAGCTGAATTTTCAGCATCATTACTCCAGTCTTCAGTGTCACGTGATCCTTCAGAAATCATTCTATGCTGATTTTATTCTCTAGAAACATTTCTGATTAGACTATTTTAAATGTTGAAAACAGTTGTGCTGCTACATATTTTTGTGGAAACCATGATACCATTCAAACATTTGTGGTAAGATTAAAAAAACGCAAATAAATCCAAATAAATGCTGTTCATTGAAAGTTCTATTCCTCAAAGAATCCAAAAAAATTAAATGTATCATGGTTTCCACAACAATTTTAAGCAACTGTTTTCAACACAGACAATAATCAAATGTTTCATAAGCAGCAAATCAGCATATTAGAATGATTTCTGAAGGATCATGTGACACTGGACACTGGAGTAATGATGCTGAAAAAAGCTTTGATCACAGGAATAAATTACATTTTATGTATAAATTATACATTTTACAAGTATATTCACATAGAAAACAGCCATTTCAATTTGTAATAATATTTTGCAATATTACTGTTTTTACAGTACTTTTTTATTAAATAAACATAGCCTTGGCGAGCATAAGAGACTTCTTTCAAAAACATTAAAAAGGTTGTCAATTAGCACTGCATTATTCATATACTTTATTGTCAATAAATACCTTGAGATGGCTTGAAAAACACATGTAAACCATATGTTGTCACAATCGTCTTCACGTTTCATCAGTCAATACGTTTCTGCATTTTATTCAGCTGCTGCTACAGCGAATAGCTGAATTATTTCTACGAAACCGTTTTGGACTTTCTGCGAGAGAGCGCCCTCCGGCTTCCAGTATGAATGAAACATCTATTACACGAGAGTGAGCACTCCATAATGTTTAGATCGCCTCATTTTAGTTAAGAATAAAACGACAGGACATGAATAGACTATCTTGCACGAAAAAAGTGTGGGGGACAAATTTACGTCCCATGCCAACAATGTTTAAATCCAGAGAAATCAGCTATTTTAAGCAGTGTAACGGTCCATGTCTGTCAGGACACAGACGGAGGTAGAGAGGTAAGTGAACACAGATGTGGTTTTATTGACAGAGGCACGAACACAGGTAAACAGTGGAAGCAGGTGAGTCAATGTAATCAGTGCATTTCAGAACAGTCACTTAGCTGATGGTAACAATGTGTATCTTTGCAGATGGTGGGAACAGCAGAGAGAAGCAGTCAAGCAGCAGGAGGATCTACATACTGTAAGTGTTTTTGTGTTGTTTCTAGTTTGATTTTAGTGCTGTGTCGTTGCTAGGAAGTTTGTTTACTGTGTTCACGTGGCAAGTCGCGTTTGTTCTCGTTTCGATCCGAGTCAGTAAGGCGTGACCTGCTGAACTAACTAACGTTGTATCAAGTTGGTAAAACTGTGTAGTATACCACGGCAGCGGACGTGGCAGCCCTTGTGTGAAGCCCTCATCGTGTGAAGACCGAAGAGCGTAAAGACCGAAGAGGGTAAAGACCAGCGACTCTACCTGTGCGACTCCACCGAGCAAGGACACCGACAAAGCACTTGAGTATTGCTCTTTTCTTTTTCCTTCTTTCCTTCCTCTTTTATACAGTGTGTTCTTGTCTGTCTGTCTTGTGACCTGTTTTATATATGTGCTTCCAAATTCCCTCTATTAATAACACTCGTAAATCACGTGCCACACGTTGGAGGCAGTGCAATCATAACAACCTGCGTATTTTACCCATGTCATCTAGTACATTACTTTCTATTTCTATTGGGCTCTGGAATTGTCAATCTGCTGTAAACAAAGCAGACTTCATTACATCTATTGCTACTCATTCAGGTCTCCATCTCATGGCTCTGACTGAGACATGGATCAAACCAGAGGACACTGCCACACCGGCAGCCCTCTCCTCTAATTTCACTTTCTCTCACACCCCACGCCAGACTGGGAGGGGTGGTGGTACTGGTCTGCTTATGTCCAGTGAATGGAAGTTCAATTCTTTACCATCTCTCTGTGACAACAGCTCATTTGAATCACATGCAATTGCCATCACCTACCCTGCTAAAATCCATGTTGTAGTTGTTTATCGTCCCCCAGGTCAGCTAGGTAACTTGGAGGAGTTAGATGTGTTACTATCATCCTTCCCTGAGGATGGTACTCCTCTGCTAGTACTTGGAGATTTCAACATCCATCTAGACAAACCTCAGGCTGCTGACTTCCACACTCTGCTTGCCTCATTTGATCTCAAGCGAGTGTCTACTACAGCTACCCACAAATCAGGTAACCAATTGGAACTCATCTACACACGCTGTTGCTCTCCGTGAGCATCGGTCTAGACTCAGGGCTGCAGAGAGGAAGTGGCGCAAATCTAAAGATCCTACTGATCTTAGCTTCTATCAGTCACTCCTTTTTTCTTTCTCTACAAATGTCTCCAATGCTAAAACCACATACTATCACAAAAAAATTAACAATTCTACGGATTCCCGCACACTTTTCAAAACTTTCTCTTCTCTTCTTTGCCCTCCTCCCCTCCCTCCCACATCAGCTCTTACAGCTGATGACTTTGCCACATTCTTCACACAAAAAATAACAACCATCAGCAGCCAATTCTCCACACCACATACTGACAATAACATCTTAACGGAAAACACACAAATTCTCCCCTCCTTCTCCATGCTCTCTGAGGTAGATGTTTCCAAACTCATCCTTTCCAATCACCCTACTACCTGTCCGCTTGACCCTATCCCCACTCATCTTCTTCAGGCCATCTCCTCCTCAATTGTACCTGCACTCACTCACATTATCAATTCTTCTCTTCACACTGGTACATTTCCCACAGCTTTTAAGCAGGCTAGGATTACCCCGCTGCTTAAGGAACCCACTCTGAATCCAGCACTTTTAGATAACTATAGACCGGTATCCCTTCTTCTGTTCATTGCAAAGACACTTGAGAGAGTTGTGTTCAACCAACTGTCTACTTATCTCACACAGAACAACCTCCTTGACAACCACCAGTCTGGCTTCAAGAGTGGCCACTCAACTGGGACTGCCCTGCTCTCAGTTACTGAAGCCCTGAGTCTGGCTCGAGCAACTTCAAAATCATCAGTACTCATCTTGCTGGATTTGTCTGCTGCTTTTGACACAGTTAACCCTCTGGGGTCTGAGGATTTTTGGGGCCCTGGAGAAGTTTTGACATGCCCTGACATTTGTGCTTTTTTCAGTTGTTCATAAACATATTAATGGAAAAGGTGTCATTACACTGTATTCAGCACAAACTTAGGCTACCATAATATGTGAGGAACATGTATGTACATGTTTGTATTTTTGAAGGAATAACGTTTATGCGTGGCTATTGAAAAAAACAAAAAACTTAAGTCACTGAAATAAGGCCTCAAAACTAATATTATATATGTGTTCACAAGACTTCTGGGTATTGGAGGTTGTAGACTAGAGTTTTTGCTTCAAAATGATGTAAAAATGATCCTGCCTACTCATTCATATAAAACAATATATTGATTAAAATTTTGTAAGACACTTTTTGTCAAGAAACACAGTATGCGTGGAGGCGTGAATCTTCATGAATAATGCTGTGATTCACATCTGAGAAGACAAAGACCTGCATAATGAGCCGCATAATAAGCCCTTTCAGTCAGGTAGGCTATGTGAAAAAACCCTCTGTGATAATGCTGATAACAGGAATACATTAATATAATGTCCACACTTGACAAAAAAAAACATGATTTTTGTGATCTCATGCATGCACGTATTATTGCACATCATGTGAGGAAAACTTTGTATAGGCCTATTATAGTTTAAATTACAGTACCAGTCAAAAGATTGGACGCATTACTATTATGTTTTTAAAAGAAGTCTCAAGTCTCTAACCAAATAATGGTTTTCTATTTTAATATACTTTAAAATATAATGTATTTCTGTGATGCAAAGCGTCTGAACATTTATGTTACCTCTATGGCATTTCATATAGGCTATTATATTTGTTATATTATATAGCCTAAATGTTAATGTGCAGTTGACAAATTATACATCATTAAAAAGATCTAAGACTCAAGCTTCACATTTTGATCTCTGTTTTACTCTTATAGTGACCGTAATTTGTTAATAGCCTATGCGTCAGGAGTTATGAATATGAAAGAGTCGTTACCTTTGACAAAACAACATCCATCAGGGCTTTTAGCTTAAAAGCATGCACATTTGGAGAAATATTGATGGATTCTCATATGTTTATGTCAATTTTCTATACAGAGGAGTAATATTTATTCTATATTTATTCTCATCCAGTGATCCAGTGGCCCATCCTTGTAGCTAAACTGGAAAATAATGTATACGAACATTTTATTGCATGCTTTATGGCCATGTTATTTCATTATGCCACAGAAAATTATTTATTGTTGGTACCATAAACATGTCTTACAATGGCATAGTGAAAGTCATATTTCTAATTGTGTCTTTTCAAACCAATTTCATCTTACATGAGTAAGCAGAATAGCTATGTGGAATCCTAGCAGGTATTTCAATACTGTCCAAGCATCTGAGAAATTAAGAAGATATTATTTTAAGTTATATTCATATTTCATTGTCAAACAAATTAAATATTTACCAGAATATGACCTGATAAAAAAAAAAAAAAGAAATAAACCTGTATAACTTATATATAAACACTCATGTATTCTAAATGTAGAGTGACAAACAACTGATTTTTTCCAAAACCTTCTTATGAGTCTGATGAAGTGCATTAGGATGCCTACTGTGGATAATAACCAATGCCTGCAACTGGAAAACATTAGTAATGATAACAGAACCATCTAAAAACCTAAGATAAACTAAAGGTTCAATAGTTAGAGAAACATCCCCCAAAAGTGTTGCATTTGCAACAAAGATAGCTGTAGTAAAACCAAAACAATGTAGTTTACTGTACCTTTACTCGCCATGTTTTGCCTTGAAGTATGAAGTCAACATCACTCACTTTAAGCTTCAACAGAAGATAAATTTTGGCTTTTATAGTCACCTCCTCTATGCAGCAGAAAATTCTATTATAAATGATAAAACAGAATAAAATTCCTTTTGTTATTCATGTGATGTATCCAAACAACATGTACATAAAGAAATACAGTATCATTGGAAATACAGAATTGCTGAAGTGAAACTAAAGGGTGAGTCCTTTTACAGTTGTGGCCATTTAAAGTACATTCTTTTCAATTTTTATTTCATAAATTGTTTGAAGCACTACACATTTGATCCATTGTAATATCTACAGTAAAACTTTTACAGTACCACAACGGACAAATCAACGGGATTGCCAACCTCCTAAATTGCATGTTCAAGGCAGAACACTTTTTCTAACTGGAGAAGCATCAAAAAAGATTCCACACAGAAGACCATTTTTTTTCAAAGATCATTTTTAAGCACTCGTCAAATGTGCCAAATTTTGTGCAGAAATATGAAGTTTAATTTGCAAAAATAGAACCACATTCTGGAACAGTATATTTTAGCCAAACCTTTAAAGTATGCAAAATACCAAATCACAACTAAGCACATGTCAAGAAAATTTAATTTTGTAATATTACCTTTAAATTGTCTTTTTACAAATGTGCTTCAAATAGCATTTTAGAGAAGAGACTCTCATTTGTCATTCTTACCTTAACCTGGTAATCTACAGACTAAACTGGTCATTTTGCTGAGCAAAATTTGTTTCCTTGTCAAATGATCCACCCCCACAAAAAAACATGACAGCATTTGTAGGTTACCTGCTTAACTTGTTTGACTTGTTCAACACACGCCCGTCTTGTTTTTGACCTTTCTCAGGCACCTCATCACACTCTCACCTAAAAACAGTAATGTGCCAAATTTCATTTTCAACTTTCGTACAAATAGTATGGACTGCCAAGACCAAATTATTAAAGATAAGAACACTAAAAAACACAAAAGTTTTCAACATGCCTTTGTTGGATATAGGTAATTGCAATATCGGGGCAAGCTTAGAACATGATGTTGAATATCTGGTTGCAAACTATGTACTGTGTACCAAGTGCAAAGTCTTGTTCTGTGTAAGCAACTTGGCTAACACAAGTTTGTTTTTATGGGTGAAGATCCTCTTATGTCCCTTATGTCAGTCCAATATCTCTGAAGCATATTTTGATGGACTGTGTTGTAAGGTCCACCCAATTGGCTTATTTCTGTTACTTATAACATTTTCATGGCTAAAGTCTGATCGCACTGTATTCAGCACAAACTTTGCTACAATAATATGTGAGCAGCATGTATGTAAAAGTTTGTAGTTTTGAGAAAATGATCATGTTTATGCATGGTAAGTCACTGAAATAAGGCCATAAAACCCATACTGCTTATTTGTTGACAAGATTTTTGAGAGCTGGATCTTGTAGCCTAGTATTTTTGCTTCGAAACTATGTGAAAATCATCCTGGCCACTTATTCACATAAAACAATATATTGATTTAACCCTTTGAGCGGTACGGTCCCACATATGGGATTTAGAACATTCAGCAACGTCACATAACTGCCAGATTCAAACTGTGCTTTCACGCTTTGGCTGCAAGACGGACGCACTCAGCTCTTGTCATATATCACAACTATGCAGTGTTTTCAGCCACATAATGTTTTTTTTTAAGGTTTCAGACATTTAAATACGCAAAAGCACCGTTAAAAAAAAAACATTTAGAGTTTATAAAATACACATTGATGTCAGACATCAGTGAAAGCAGCAATAACAATCCATTCAAATATAATTTGCCGACATTTATTCATATCAGACACACATAATGGGCCTAAGTAACTATAAAGTTTACTCTATTATTCTTCCAGTTCACCAGCCACTTACTTGCATATATTTCAGGAGAAACTGAAGAATTCACCTGCTGTAAATCCGTCTGACTCTGCGAAAATACAGGGCAAACTAAGATGGCGGCGCCCATCTCACGTTATAGATCAAGATAAAGATCATTTATAAAGGTTTTTAAACGACAAAACACACTCACTTAAACATATTTGAGAATCGGAATATCAGATAGTTGATGACATGGTAAGCAAGTTTGTGAATATTTTAAATAAAAAAGGAAAAACAAAATAATAGCGATCCATCTGTCATAGTGTTATTGTGGCTGCGTTCAGCATATGTGACACGCATGACGCGTCACCATGGAAACAATAAGGGCAAACATTTTTAAAATAATGGTCGCCTTAAAAAGAAACTCACTCTGGGAGGTCAGTTAGAATATTTTTAACTCACACTTGAAAGGGTTAAAATTCGTAAGAATGTTTTGTTTAAGTAAGCCTGTATGCAAAGAGGCGTGAATCATCATGAATACTGATGTGTTTCACACCTGGGAAGACAAAGGCCCTCCCCTAATGGCCCTGTCAGCTGAATGGGACTAGAAGAAAGAATGCGAGGAGATTAAAATATTAGCTTTTTGATTGTTTTGATTGTATTTTATTTACAACACAACATAATCCAAATATACATAAAGAAGGACAAAAGGCACATTATTGAGCACACTGATTTAAACAGAGACTTGAACAGTCACAAACCTTTGTGCCATTCCTGAAACAGTTCCTGTTCAACATACCTGTCATTTCCAAGGTTTTTGCTTTTTCTTTGCCCTGCCATTAGTAGACAGTGATAGAGCTTATTTTACAGTGTTCATGTAGAGTATCAGTCCAGTGTAGCTTGCTATTGTTGGTACAGCACTCTCAGAGAAAAACAGTTTGAAGAGACTTCCCAGATAGCAAGGCGACATTGATTCAATGTTGAAATTCCATCGGAATAATCATTTTGGTTGAGGTTGAAAATTCAGTGTTAAATAATATTGGATCAATGTTGATAATTCAATGCTTTTTAATGTTGAAAAGACAAATATTGAATCAATGTTGATTTTT
The DNA here is from genome assembly GCA_039654765.1 of Mylopharyngodon piceus. Taxonomy (NCBI): domain Eukaryota; kingdom Metazoa; phylum Chordata; class Actinopteri; order Cypriniformes; family Xenocyprididae; genus Mylopharyngodon; species Mylopharyngodon piceus. The sequence continues at coordinate 25,395,460 of CM077454.1, forward strand.
CATCAGTTTCATTTCTCCACTGGTGGGGCTTTAGACATGTCCCATCTACACTTTAAAGCAAATCCAAATCAATTGGGTACATTTCCATGAAATGTAGTGAGCACATTCATGCTCCTCAAAGGATAAATCCTGTTAATTTTGTCACCTCATAATGGGTAATGGGTCATGACACTTCCCGCTGACACCACCACCAAAAAACAAACAAACAAACAAACAAAAAAGCCAACTGAGTGTGTGGATTAACAAAGAACTCTCAACATAAGTTGGAATTCAGTGAGATGAACCAGTTTATTATTAGCAGTAATATTAATCTTAATATTTTCCAAACTCCACCATCATGGAAAACATTTCCAACACTCTACACAATGTTTCGGCTAGCTGCAGGAGCACATTCAGCCAGATACTTATAATGAATGTCACAGAGTCTTTAATTCTTGTGGTCATCCAGTTATATAATTCATATCTCTTTTAATTTTTAAGAAATGTAGGCTACTATTATGTACAATTTACATACATTTAATTAATTGACCGTTCGCAAAGACCTGCCCCCTTTAGTTACTGTTGCTATGTCCGACAAGCCATGCCGATTTCTCACCACACATCATGTTCTCACGCAGTGAAAAATACATTGCGGAGCAATGGACACCGACAATGCGTTTCAAGGTAGGAAGGCATCAAGGCACGTCTGAATTCAATGTTAGGTTCACTTCCTGTTTCCTGAGATACCTTCATCTGATCAATTTTTGAAGGCAGCATAGATGTATCCTTAGCTGCCTTTGATATCCCACAATCCTGTGCTTTCCATTCTGTGACAGTTGAGCTAGAAAAATAAAGATGGCATCCGAAAGTTGCATTTGCTGGCCAGTTTGTGAGTAAATGTACATTTTTGACCAACATTTTCCACTTTTGATGTCATTTCTAGCGAGAAATTACTACTGTAGTAATTAAATATTTTAGTTTTCACCAAAGCTCGTGCTGTTTTGCTGTTGATCATTAAACTCTTATGCTGCCTCAGAAGTCTGTCCGAAATCCCGTTTCATGAGGTGCCTTCATACACAAACACTGCCTTACAAGGCATTGCTTGATAAGGCAGTGAGGCAGCAAGTCAGCTACCTAGGTTTTTGGACGCAGCCAATGAAACTCCTTGCGAAAGGTCAATTATCTAAAGAATGCTATCAAATGTGCCATATTCCAATCCAGTAGGTGGCGGTAATGCACTTTAAAGCTGGTTGCCAACCGCCAATCAGATAAGACTTCAAGCGCGAAACAGACAGAGACGAGGCGTTCAGGCAACAACAGAGTGGTTTTTACAGGCAAGTACAAAAAGATTAATAAAATTCACCTCAATTTCATTTCGTGTTTTTATTCATCTTATTCTTACAACTTGTGCCCAGCGAGCAAAAAGTCGTCTAGAACACGTCTAAAAGACATAATTGTTAGACCTCCAGAAGACGTCCTCACAGGAGCCAGAATGAAAGTTTTTTTTACGTCTTTTCTGTACATTGTTTAGACGTCAATTAAAGACGTGTTACAGACGTAATTGTTGGACCTCCAGAAGACGTCCTCACAGGAGCCAGAATGACTGTTTTTTTACGTCTTTTCTGGACATTGTTTAGACGTCAATTAAAGACGTGTTACAGACGTAATTGTTGGACCTCCAGAAGACGTCCTCACAGGAGCCAGAATGACTGTTTTTTTACGTCTTTTCTGGACATTGTTTAGACGTCAATTAAAGACGTGTTACAGACGTAATTGTTAGACCTCCAGAAGACGTCCTCACAGGAGCCAGAATGAAAGTTTTTTTTTTTTACGTCTTTTCTGGACATTGTTTAGACGTCAATTAAAGACGTGTTACAGACGTAATTGTTAGACCTCCAGAAGACGTCCTCACAGGAGCCAGAATGAAAGTTTTTTTTTTACGTCTTTTCTGGACATTGTTTAGACGTCAATTAAAGACGTGTTACAGACGTAATTGTTAGACCTCCAGAAGACGTCCTCACAGGAGCCAGAATGAAAGTTTTTTTTTTACGTCTTTTCTGGACATTGTTTAGACGTCAATTAAAGACGTGTTACAGACGTAATTGTTAGACCTCCAGAAGACGTCCTCACAGGAGCCAGAATGACTGTTTTTTTTACGTCTTTTCTGGACATTGTTTAGACGTCAATTAAAGACGTGCTTCAGACGTAATTGTTAGACATCTAAAGGCAGCCAGACTAAAAGTTGTATTAGACGCGTTTTCTGTAGTAGGAATGTCAACGACTGTTAAAGACCCATTGAACTCCCAACTGCGCATATTTGCATGGATCCAACTGTAAAAAATGTTTACTTCAAAACAGTGGCAGTTCTCACTGAGAAAAACCCAGTTAATCATTGTTAATGGTTGTCGTGTCATGAAACTTCAGACCATAGACCTAAATAAGATTTTAAAGAATATTGATAATATTGAATATTTAATTGAATAACTGTGTACTGTATATACTGCATTTTTATATCTTATCAATATAATGGCAATAAACTGCTTACCATTTTCCTGTAAACTGACCACTCCAAGAAATCAACTATTAAAATTCTCAAACTACATTTTTATTACTATTTTGTTCTGCTGGACCAAAACTTCACAGCCAGAACAGTAAATTATAAATTAACACAATAACACAATAAATCTTAAAAGCCAGAACAGTAAACTTATAAATTAACACAATTAAAGAATCTATAAAATGTTGTTAAAACAGTATAACATAACATAACAATTAACAAAATGTGGCTCCTAAAGTCAAGATTAATAGCCACCACCCCCGAGTCTCCCAGGGGCATGTTTCAGGTGATCGGCTGCAGCAGACTTTATTTGGGTCTCTGTTGCAGCGGCGTCCCATTTCATGACAGCAGCTACTGCTAAAATAAATAAATACAAACGCCACTGTTGTGGTTTAGCTTGCAGCAGAGATAGTATACATAGTTGAAAATCAAGTACTCGAATCAATTAAATGAAATGGTTATTAAATCACGAATCAAGTAAAACTACATCAAGCCTGATATTAAGCATTCCACACACATATACACGCACATATACATATACACACATATATACAATTTTTTTTTTTAAATTACCATAATATGAAGCTAACCTTTTATTGCTGAAAACAATGTCTTGTCTTCAAATGCTTTTCTTGGGCGAGTCATGAACGCGCACCGTGCACAAACCAACAAATTTTCCTTAAATAATACATTAAATTTCAGTTTGTTTTTCACCAAACCCTGTGTTACATACAGAAGGGAGCGGAGACACAGGTAAGTGTGAGTGTTCAGTGTGTGCTTTTATGCTGCTGTGGTGATGAGTGCTGATGATTGTCAGGTGTGGCTGGTTAGTACTCAGGAGAGGGAGTGCGCTGTGATTGGGTGAGTGTAGAGCCTGGCGTGTCTGTGACATTACCCCCCCCTCCACGGTCCGCTCCTGAGGACCACGGACCCCGACGTCGTGGTGGTCGACCTCTGCCACGAGGAGCTGGTCTGTTGGGATGTCTGGCATGGAAGTCATCTAGAAGACTAGGATCGAGAATATCATTTCTGGGAACCCATGAGCGTTCCTCGGGGCCGTATCCTTCCCAGTCCACCAAGTACTCCAGGAAGCCACCACGACGTCGGGAGTCCAAGATGTCTTTCACCCGGTAGGCCACTCCATCTTCGACGATGAGTGGAGGAGGGGGATCTTCGAGGTCGCCAGGCTCTGTGGAGGGAAGAACAGAGGGATGGTGAGGTTTCAGGAGTGATACGTGGAAAACTGGGTGGATGCGATACTCAGGAGGGAGTTGCAGGTGATAGGTGACGGGGTTGAGTTGCCGGATGATGGTGAAGGGGCCAACGAATCGGGGACTCAGTTTCCTACACGGCAGGCGCATCTTGATGTCCCGGGTTGACAGCCAAACCTTCTGTCCTGGTTGGTAATGGGGTGCGTGGGAACGTCGAAGGTCAGCTGTCAACCTGCGCCTGCGTAGAGCTCGCTGGAGTTGCAGATGAGCTGAGTCCCAGACCCTCTCGCTCTCCCGGAACCAGTAATCCACCGCCGGGACATCTGATGGTTCCCCGTCCCAGGGGAACAGTGGGGGCTGATAGCCGAGCACGCATTGGAAAGGTGTAAGACCAGTGGTGGGTTGACGGAGAGAGTTCTGGGCGTACTTGGCCCAGCCCAGGAACTGGTTCCAGGAGTCCTGGTGGCCGTGACAGAAGGTACGGAGGAAACGGCCTATCTCCTGAATCTTCCTCTCCGTCTGCCCGTTCGTCTGTGGATGGTAGCCGGAAGAGAGACTGATGGCCACACCTAGGAGTTTGAAGAAGGCCTTCCAGACCCGGGAAGTGAATTGAGATCCACGGTCAGACACAATATCTTCAGGTAATCCATAGTATCGAAACACATGGTTGAATAGCAGCTCGGCAGTTTCCATAGCTGTGTGGAGTCCAGGTAGGGGGAGTAATCGACAGGACTTGGAAAAGCGATCCACCACAACTAGGACACAGGTGCATCCTTCGGAGACTGGGAGGTCGGTAATAAAGTCCACTCCTAGGTGTGACCACGGGCGTGTGGGAACGGGCAGAGGTTGGAGCTTACCGGAGGGAAGATGGCGTGGACTTTTGGAGATGGCGCATTCCCTGCACCCCTGCACGTACCTCCTGACGTCTGATGTCATGTTGGGCCACCAGAAGCGCTGTTTCAACAGCGAGAGGGTCTCGTTGACCCCTGGGTGGCCAGTGCCCAGTGAAGTATGTGAGGAGTGGATGAGGGGGATGCATCGTGCTCGTGGGACATACTTCAATCCGGTGGGGCAACCCGGCGGGGTGTTGGTAGAGGCATTGGACTCGGGGAGCGTCTCTTCTGACCAGGAAATGGGACTCACGAAGAGTTTTTGGGGGATGATGGGCTCTGGGTCGTCGTTGCTTTCCTCGAGACTATGAAGACGGGACAGGGCATCAGCTTTTACATTCTTAGAGCCAGGGAGATAGGAGATGGTGAAATTGAATCGAGTAAAAAATAGAGCCCATCTAGCTTGGCGGGGGTTCAATCTCTTGGCATCCCGTAAATACCCCAGGTTCTTGTGATCTGTTAGAACCACGAAAGGAAGTTTTGCTCCCTCATGCCAATGCCTCCACTCCTCCAAATCCTAGGAATCTTTGTAGTTCTTTCACGGAGGTGGGAGTGGGCCAGTCTTTCACAGCAGTGACCTTCCTCTCGTCCATGCGGACGCCACTGCGATCGATGTTGTAACCGAGAAACTGCACTGAGGGCTGATGGAAAGTGCATTTCTCTACTTTCAGGAAAAGCTGGTAGTCCCTCAGGCGTTGGAGGACCTCCGCAACGTGTTGGCGATGTTCGGCCATGCTCCGGGAGTAAATCAGGATATCGTCGATGTAGACCAGGACGGATCTGTGCAGGAACTCCCGGAGCACCTCATGCATGAAGTCTTGGAATACGGAGGGGGCGTTGACCAGTCCATACGGCATAACGAGGTACTCATAATGGCCAGTAGGTGTCACGAAAGCTGTTTTCCACTCGTTCCCCTCACGTATTCTGATGAGGTTGTATGCGCTGCGGAGGTCCAACTTGGTGAACACAGTGGCGCCGCGAAGGTGTTCCAGGGCTGATGGGACGAGAGGAAAGGGGTAACGGAACTTGATAGTAATCTGGTTAAGTGCTCTGTAATCAATGCAGGGCCGCAAGCCTCCGTCCTTCTTAGCCACGAAGAAAAAGCTGGAAGCAGCAGGGGAAGTGGACGGTCGGATGTAGCCTTGCTTGAGAGCCTTGTCGATGTATTCCTCCACGGCTTTCTCCTCCGGAACGGATAGGGAGTAAATCTTCCCTCTGGGCACTGGCTCACCTGGGATGAGGTCGATTGCACAGTCCCATGACCGATGGGGAGGCAGCTTGGAGGCTTGTTTCGGACAGAAGACATCGCTGAAGTGGGAATAACAGGCAGGAATTTCAGTGGAACGCTTCTCCAGGGGGCTTTCCACTGTGGTAGCGCAGACTTGGACGACTTTGGAACTTGGAGGACTAGAAACTGGAAACTCAGGAAAACAGTCTTGAAAACATTGGTTACCCCACTTCAGGATCTCTCCTGTCCTCCAGGAGATGGTGGGGTTGTGCTGCTCCAGCCATGGGCGCCCTAGAATCACGTCAGCAGTTGAGTTCTCCAGAACCAGCAGTTGAATCTCCTCTTTATGGAGAACCCCGACTTGGAGGAGAAGAGGTCCCACACTGTAACGTACTTTCCGCAAGGGTTTTCCAGTTACCGCGTGGATCTGGTAAATCTTCGGCGTGGGGGTTGTCTTGAGGTTAAGCTGGCGGCAGAGGGCTCCGGAGATGAAGTTTCCAGCTGACCCAGAATCGAGGAGCGCACTGACTGGAAGACAGAATTCGGCAGCAGTAAGTGTTACAACAATTGTGAGTGGCTTCATCTTATTCAAAGTGGGCAAAATAACACTCACCATCGGCCGAACTGGACAAGTGGGGCATTCTGCGATGTAATGCCCAGCGCGGCCGCAGTAGAGACAGAGATTCTGGGTCAGCCTCCTCTGCCGCTCAGTTGACGAAAGACGAGAGTTTTCAAGTTGCATGGAGTCGTTTGCTGGTTCTGGGAGGCTGACGGATTCAGGCTGGCGGAGGTTCGATGGAAATAATGGCTGGTTCTGGTGCTCTTCGAGGCACAGCTGCATACGAGTGGCGAATCTGATGGATAACTGAATGAATTTCTCGAGCCCGATGGAATCCTCGTATGCAGCGAGATGCAACCGCACACGGGGATCGAGACCCTTGTGATACAGGGTGATAAGGGCTTGCTCATTCCAGCCACTTGCAGCAGCTAGAGTACGAAACTGGAGGGCATAATCAGAAACGGTTAATGATCCTTGTTTTAAATTACATAATCTCTCACCGATAGATGAATCTCCCGCTGGTGTTCTGAAAACTTCCCTGAAGTGAGAAATAAAGCTGGACAGGGAAAGAACAACGGGATTTTCTTGATTCCAGAGAGGTTCGGCCCATTGCAGTGCTTTACCATGCAGTTGAGAGATTATGAAAGCCACCTTAGCTTTATCATCCGGGTATAAGTGCGGTTGCATCTCCAGAACCAGCGTGCACTGCAAAAGGAATCCATTGCAGTCCTCCGCCAGGCCAGAGAAGGGCGCCGGTTTTGCCATGGGACTGGCGACGGCAGGTGGTGAAGGAGATGCAGCGGCGAACGTGCGGTGAAGTGCGTCGACCAGGTCTTGAATGGGATCCGGAGTGCTCATGTTGATGTGACGGTTGTGGTCCGGTCTTCTGTTACATACAGAAGGGAGCGGAGACACAGGTAAGTGCAAACAGAGTTTATTGTGATCAACTGAGCGTGCTGGTTTGATGCAGGTGAGTGAAAGCAGACAGATACGTGGCTGGATCGTGGTGCTGGATCTGATGCTTGGTGTTGTCGTTGCAGGAAGCGTGGATGCAGATGGACGTGGAGCAGACGGGACACACTGAACTCACGGAAGACGTGGAGACACGAGGAATCACGGAGAACACAGGAGACAGGTAAGTCGTTGACAAAAGGAGTCCTGGAGGTAAGCATAGCATGTAGATATGCATTAACGAGACCGGACAGAGTGTGAGTGTTCAGTGTGTGCTTTTATGCTGCTGTGGTGATGAGTGCTGATGATTGTCAGGTGTGGCTGGTTAGTACTCAGGAGAGGGAGTGCGCTGTGATTGGGTGAGTGTAGAGCCTGGCGTATCTGTGACACCCTGTCATCAATGGGTAAATTGTAATTTTTCATTTTAGGGCGGAATAACCCTTTTAGTCAAAAAAAAGCGCAATGAAGCGTGAGTTGTCATAGTTGAGTACATTTCTATAGTGACGAACAGGAGATCACAGCAAATATAATTTTTGTATTCAAATAGCTATTTTTTTAAATCCATGACAGTGTTTTCACAACTTCCAAAAGGGGGTAAAAATATGGAGAAATGGGGTAACAGCTGTAATGGGGTTAAAGATGAGATGTCACTATTTTGGTGTCCGCATCAAATTAAATTTACAAAAGTCATTTTCATTTTATATACATAAAAACATGTTAAATGCAAGTAAACTGTCTACTTTAATATGTCAAATAACTTTTGTGAAAATAATGTTCCAAAGTGTAAAATTATTATTGAAGGAGAACAACTGCACATTCGCTTAAACATAGACTATTTATTTACCAACGTTTTGGCTAGTAGCCTTTGTCAATACTTTAACAAAATGGAGAATAGTATAAATAAAGGGGATAATTGTACACAGGTGAGAGTGGTGACGTCCAAATCATCCAATAATTAACTAATTGACAATTAGATTCTATACAATCTATCTCCCTCTGAGCGACTTGATCGAGTTAGAAGAAGCTGAATAAATTCTTCAAAGTGAAGATGCCAGATGTGCCATGGTAATTTAAATCTTAAAGTTTTTTGAGAAAAGCAAGTTTTTCATTCAACACACATATCTACCAGGCAAATTTTGTTTTTAATGTTTTCTAGAAGGAAAAAATTATTTTTTGTAACTTATTCATGTTTTATGCAAATATTTTCCTGACACCCTACCAGTTGGCCGTTTTGCTGTAATGGGAGGAGCATCAGTTGATGCGCATTAGGAGGATGCTGGCCTGTAGTTTAACCAATGAGCCGGCCTCCCAGATGAACTGGGCAGGGAAGAAACTGAAAAATGAGCATTTAAAGACACCAGGCTCAAGATGTGTATGTTTGGTAAGTCAGGATTCCCGCGGGTCCTTAAAAAGTCTTAAATTCAGTTTTAACAAATTACACTTAACTTAAATGGAATGAGAAAAGCCTTCATTATCTTTTAAAGAGGTCTTAAGTTTGGGGATAAAAAAAAAAATAGGAATTGCAAAATGGCTTGTAATTATTAAACTTAAATAAGTAATTGAATTAAATGTGAGTGCTGCAAAGTCAAAACGCGATGCTGTTGCGTGTTCTACAGGCTCGCTTTCAGAGTTATATCGATAAATAAATATTTTAATTTTTAATTTGGTGAATTTAACAAAAACAATGACACATGTTTAGTTTTGTGACTTATTTTAAACCGATAGATATGTATGTTTATACCGGTATTGTACTGTTACACGTCCTGCAAAGATGACAGAAAATGTACTCGCTCGCATTTTCTGTCCAGAAATGTAAGTAAAATGATCACACACCCACAAACTATTTAAAATTTTTCAACTTACTTTTCCATTTAGTTCTCCTGTGTGTCTACAGGTGTCTGCAGGTGCTTTAAAGGGAAATGTCTATACTAAAATTCATTAAATAGTCTTGAATTTGAATTCAGCGTGTTTTAACTTTAACAAACATTTTATCAAATTTCAAGTTTCACTTAAATAGTCACATTTCCAAATATTTTCTAAAATCCTGTTGTTGTTTTTTTATTTACTGTTTAGATGCCTTAAATCCGCAAGCAAAAGCTGTGAAAAAGAAGGCCTCAAGAGTTTATCTTTGCTGTGCCTGTGCAAAAATGGCTCCGTTACGCCTCTGAACGGCTTGGGGGCATTGCTCATGGTGGAAACCCCTGAGTTCATTAGAGTTTATCAGAGTTCATCAAAGTATTCATCAGAGTAATGTTTCAGTAATGTTTCCATTTGCATTTACCTCTTTTGTACAGATGCAGGTTGTCATGTTTTTCCAGATGTTGTCATGGTTTTCTGGGCTTTTTTCCTGGCATTTGCTTTATAATTTCAGATATAACAGTTCCATATAATTGTTTTAAAGTCGGCATGAAATCCAAATTGACAATACTTATTTTTTTATTGAATATTGTAGTATTTATTATCAATAATTTATCCGTGCACTTCATTATTATTTTTTTTTAAATTCATGTGCCTTAAATTCACGTGTCCACTGGAGCAGAGCAAGTGACCAGAGCATTTTTAGATTAATTCCTATGGAAGTTGAGCATCACTTTTAACTTATGCGCGAACGTGAGGCTCAACTTCCATAGGAATGAACCGAAAACGCTCGCTCTTCTCCACTCACTCGGCGCCAACGGACACGCACTGTCAGTCAGTCAGTCTCGGTCAGTCTCACTCTTGCTGTTTAGGGCCGTTGACCGTCCTCATCATCCTCCATAAATAAAGTTATTACAGTAACGTGAGGGTGCTCGCAGTGAGTCCAGTGGAGAGAAATCCCCCACAACTGCCTGCAAACGGGCATTCAGATTTGCCTCCATTTTCAAGTCACCTTTATTTATATAGCGCTTTTTACAATGTAGATTGTGTCAAAGCAGCTTTACATTGATAACTGGTACATTATTTGGCTGCACAGCAGCTCTTAAAGAATAGTGTCAATGCAGGTAGATCAAAGCACTGTTGAATATCAAATGTCAAGTCAAATGTCAAGTGTCCCCAACTAAGCAAGCCAAAGGCGACAGCGGCAAGGAACCCAAACTCCATCAGGTGACATCAGGTGGCAGACAAGTGGCAAATAGGTGTTTAAATGGAGAAAAAAACCTTGGGAGAAACCAGGCTTAGTCGGGGGGCCAGTTCTCCCCAGTTCTTACTTTGTTAGTAACGCCCAAATTCCAACGAATCAATCAAATCCTGAAGGACGAAATTAAGTCCCACCCTCTCATTTCAGATGCCGTTTCACTTGGATAGACGTCACAGTAGAGAAGAAAAGACAATCACAACTTCCGTTTCATGCTGACTTCCAATTTATCCAATTTATTATAATCTGTACTTAATTTTATTTTAAGCTTCATGCTTTAAAAGTCATCATGAAATGACTTTTTTTCTGAATGTGATATTTTCTGTTAATAAATAAATACATTTGCATGTAAACTGAAGGATGTTGTTTTACTTAGAGTGACTTTTTGATCCAAAACCATATTAATTGCAGCCCTACATGGTCTCTGATTGAAAGGAGTGAAAACAGACAATTAACTGGCATAGAACCCTGCTGTACATAAAGCAAGATTGATTTATATTGTTTCTATTTTGAAAAGAATATTGATTTTATGACTATCTTGATCGATTTTTCGTCATTGAAATAACATCTGAAATAATGTTATTTCAGTGATGAAAAATCGATCAAGATGGTCATAAAATCAATATTCTGCAAACGTGATGAAAAATCAGTGTTAAATTTCAACATTGATTCAATGATAATTTGGTTTATGCATTATATTCAATGTTGATTCAGTGTTGGTCTGCTATCTGGCTTGTGTGAAAGTCCGAGTCAATTGGACTCATCAGTGGCATCCGATTCCTGAAAAAAAAAAAATAATAATAAAATGCATACATATATATAATATGTGTAATGAGGTCATATTCAGTAATGAAACTAGAGCCTTGAAACAGGAAGTGAAGTAAACAGAAAAGAATTTCAAAATAAGGGTCCACATAACAGAACATAAACCTGACAATAAAATCATAAGGCTATTGTTGTATGTATAACAGTTAGTTCTGATCCTCGAATCTGACTGGACAAGAGACTTTCTGCTGATATTTCACCAGTATAAGCAGAACTACTCATCTACTACTTCAAACGATTCATTCAACTACACATTCAAAAAAGCTGATTCATTTAAAGAGGGATGTAATGAAACAAGCTGTTGAAATCATTTGAACTTTGAGTGCCACTTTAGAAGGCTCAGCTGACTAGCAATACGCCGATGCTAAGACAGAAATTTTGCTCTTCGCACCTTATTCTACTTCGGACCGAGAGCATACGACATCGTAGCCGTCTGGATCAGAGAAGCCTATAAGAAACAGGCAAAAGTCCCAATTTAAACCGAGCCCACCGGCGATTCAGCACAACACACTCCATCAGCGAGGTCGATCTCTAAAAACAGTTAGGCTGCTTACTTATGCTGCGCTTGTCGTTCTGCAGCTTGACTGCATTGCCGTTCTTTTCCGCCTGTCTGAAGGTGGCATGCTTCTCCATTGCGAAAACAACCAATCTGTGGTATTCCTGCTTGGCGCTTTGCAGAACGGCGGTGAAAAACAGACTGTTTCCTAGACTGCTTTCTGGGTGACACGTTATGGATAAACCCTTCCTCTGTGTCTTCATCGTATTTTCGCACTTTAGCTGGACTGGCCATCCCTCCGCTGCTTTTCCAGATGCCGTCTTCTCCTGGCACACCAAATTGGCTGTCTCAAACAAATGACAGCGTACAGGGTTGCCAGGTTTTCACAACAAAACCCGCCCAATTGCTCCTCAAAACAAGCCCAAAACTAGCCCAATCGCATTTCAGCGGGGTCCCACGGTAAATATCGCGTTCCGGGGGTTAAAATCCGCTTTTTTTTTGGCGGGGCTCCCCTGGTAAAATTCGCATTCCAGGGACTAAATATCACGTTTTTGGGGGGTCGATTCAACCCGCGGACATGAAAAACAACCCACGGCAACAGTGTAAAAGTAGCCCAATTCCGCAGGAAAACTGCGGACTTGGCAACACTGACAGCATATGCGACCACTTGGGCCTATTTATCCCCTGATATGCAAATTAAGCTCAGATTGAGGAGTGGCCTGTCCCCTGCCTCAGAAGCAGGCGCAAGCAGGTGTGTTCTAAAACACACAACGTAAAAATAAATAAATAAAAATGCTCTTAAAATGACCTAATGCCTTAAGACACTGTTTTTTAAACGCCATAATTGGTAAACGCATAAAGCACACAATGTACAGACAGGCAGCTGAGTCCTCAGTAGGAACACAACGCATTTAATTACGCATTAAGCATTTTCCTTCCATGTAGAAAACCTTTCTAAGGAAAATGCTTAAGGCATTGAGCGTGTTGTGATCATATTATGGGCTCATCTGCTTGTCTGCACGTACTACAATTTATTAATAATGCTTTTTAAAAACATGGTCTTAAGGTTTTTAGGTTTGGTTTTAGGTTTGGTCTTTTAAAAAACACTGTGCATTACATCACGTTAAACATTTTACAATGTCTCCACAACCATTTCAATCATTCAGTGCCATTCCTAACATTTCCTTAAAATTTAAATTGTTTGCCTTCAAATCTGCTGCTATATTATGGGCAAGATAAGCTTTGGCAGTGAACTTTTGTATTATATGCTCAAATATTTCCTAATTCTCTAAACAAAAAATAAGTTTAAATAAAATATTTTGGCTAATTCATTTGAAAACCACACAAATATGTCATAATTAGGGTTGGGAATTGTTAGAATTTTTTCTGGTTCCATTAAAATTATTAAACAACTAATAAAAAAATAGTGGTAAGGAAAAATGCACAATACTCAACTACTCAATGCTCAAGAGGTTTACACGCACAGCTCTTACTAGCCTACGTCTGTTACACTCACCCCCCTAAACCTCACTCCCATCCAGGTCAACGGCACCAAATGTAACCGGTCCTACTCAACCCGCTCCGAACGGGACTCAAAATTGAATATGTTCATCATATAAAGCGATAGAGTGTCTTCAGAAAATTTGGACTAAACAGCTCAATTCATATGGATTAGTTTTACAATCTCTTTATTTTGAAGCATCAAAGTGTCAGTTGTGTAGCAGTCAGTGGAGGGACAGAAAGCTCTCAGATTTCATCAAAAAGATCTTCATTTGTGTTCTGAAGATGAACGAAGGTCTTACGGGTGTGGAACGACATGAGGGTGAGTAATTAATGACAGAATTATTATTTTTGGGTGAACTAAACCTTTGCGCTTCAGGAAGTTGAGTAATAACCCACTTTATTTTTGCAGTGTGAAGTGACAAACATCCTTCTTTGCGTCAAAAGCTCCAAGTGCATACATGACAGTCACTAAAAATTAAAGGACAGAAGACGATTGACTGCATGAAGGTATTTTTGTATAATTTTAAACTGGATCTTACGGGTGTGGAACGGCATGAGGGTGAGTAATTAATGACATTTTTGGGTAAACTAACCCTTCAAACCTACTGCTCCTATTAATATTTGTAAGAGTCTTGTACAGTTCAGTTTTATTCATAAGCTATGGAGTCAAAAACATGCCATATAGTTTTGCAAAAGAATAAATAATTGCAAAAGAAAAAGTATTGAGCAAAAAAAAAAATGTTTTGCAAAGAAAAATAAAGAATTGCAAAAACTAAGATATAATTTATTGCAAAAATCAATGACAGCTGTAAAATAAGCTTGTGAACTTTGATCCTATTTTATCTCTGCAGCAGATATTTTCCATGGTCACACTTGCTAATTCATTTGCAACGCTCCTTTTATTCTGCATTTCAGTTAAGTGTGAGCTCGTGATACCATTTTTCCTTTGCACCGTTTAGATGTGGGGGTGGAGTCAAGAAACAGGGGCGTGTTCAGTGGGCCTGGCCACGCCTCCCTCCAAGAGTGCTTGAGACTCAGATCAGCACAGATGAAGGCACCATCGCTGAGAGGCAGGCGGGTGGATTGTTTGTACTCACTCTTTTACTAACATTACAATGTTTATAGTTTCGTTTTGTTAACTAAATGTGTATTAAAATCATTTGCTTAAGTTACAAATCATATTAAAGTGGTGTTTATTATTAGCCATAGACTACTCGCTAATGTCAACTGTCTGAAAATAGCCAGCACCTGCTGTTTATTTCTTGCAGTGTTCACATTTTTATAGCATTAAAATTGTTATAGTACACAACAAATTATAAACACAATGGCAAGTCTAAAAAAAAAAAAGTCAGAAAACACAACAAGTCATTCAAAATGGAAAAGGTAGGTATATTTTGAGAATGAAATACTTAACGCTGATTGGACGAGACATCTGTCAGTCAAGCCAGAGCAGTGAAATGTTTGTATGAAACTCAGTTGTGCATAAAGTAGTTTTCATAAGCACTTGTCTTCATGGCAAATTTATTCAAACATATCATTAACAGTAAATAAGCTCCTCTCTAGTGTTTTTTAAAGCTAACTAAAGAACACTCTAGAAAGTTCAAAAGAACAGCATTTATCAGAAATATAAAGCTTTTGCGACATTATAAATGTCTATACTGTCACTTTTGATCAATTTAATGCTTCCTTGCTGAATAAAAGTATTAATGTCTTTAATTTCTTTCCCAAAAAAAGGAAAAAAAAAACTTTTACATACCCCAAACTTTTGAACAGTAGTGATAATGTTACAAAAGCTTTCTTTTTCATATAAATGCTGTTCTTTTGAACTTTCTATTCATCAAATAATCCTGAAAAAAATTGTACACAACTGTTTTCAACACTGATAATATTAACTGTTTCTTGAGCAGCAAATCAGCATATTAGAATGATTAGAATATATTCAAATAGAAAAGTTATTTTAAATTGTAAAAATATTTCATAATATTACTGTTTTTGCTGTATTTTGGATCAAATAAGCCTTGTTGAGAAGAAGAGACTTCTTTTAAAAACATTAAAAAATCTTACTGTCTAAAAACTTTTGACCAGTAGTGTGTATAATATATATAAGCACACCACAAGATAGCATGAACAATAAAATTTATGTTCACTATAAAAGCAGAAAAAATGGATTATTGTGTCTAAATCTAAAGGGCTGTAAAACATCTGATTACATTAGTGATTGTACTGTGGAACTGTTTTAATAAAGTGTAGTAGAGGTTAATGGACAAGGAAGTGTAGATAAGGTTAGTAGTAATCGTGGTTTGAACCCATTAGTCTGAATAAATGACCTGTGCATGGATTTTGGATCTTATAGTTGTCTATTGTTGTGTTTTTAATAAAGGAACTACAGTGACTGCACAAAAATATCTGTTGTGTGATGCCTTGTATAATATGACACTGTAGATACAGTTATATATAAAATTATATCTGTTGATGAAGCCTGATTTCTGTTTTAAGATAATGCTCTCAGGCTCAGAGGACGACCGTCCAGGTACTTCGGACCACGTTCAACGCAGAACTGGTGTTGCAGGATTGTTTGGTTTATTAAATATTTTCTATATGTACTCATACTCAGAATTCATTGGCATGTTTGTGAAGTTCTCTGATGATGCTGGCTTGTTGGAAGAGGGTCTTGATACAGGTGGACAAAGAAGGGAACTTCTCACTTTACTAATGAGCCGCCTGCAGAATCTGACTATTTTTGATGGACCTCCCAATAGACGCTACCTGGTATACAATTCAGCTGGTGTGTATTAAATTTAAAAAGTTGTTTATGTTTTATATGTGAATAAAAGCCTTAATTCAGTCTGTTCATCGTATAAAACGATCAAGTCTCTTCAGAATGCTGTTCTATAGTTTGGCTTAAAATATTGTGATATCATATTTTGTTCATTATTGAGATATGTATCGAATTGTGACATGAGCGTATCATTATACCCCTAATTTAGCCTGTATATGTTAGCAACAAAGAAAAGGTGTCTTGTTATTTAATTATTACCTACTGCATCTATTCATATTTGAAAGAGTCTTGTACAGTTCAGTTTTATTCATAGGCTATGGAGTCAAAAACATGCCATATAGTTCTGCAAAAGAAAATAAAGTATTGCAAAAGAAAAATGAAGTGTTGATAAAAAAAATGTTTTGCAAACAAAAATAAAGAATTGCAAACAGGGGCGAACTATGCAGGGATGATGCTACATCATACTTGAACTCTAGATATAGAATGATTCAGTTTAACTTCCTTCATCAACTTTATATCACACCATCAAAACTCCACAAGTTTAATAAAAAAAATTCACCTCTCTGCTTTAGATGTGGAGTGGATGAAGGAACGTTTTTAAATTCCACATGGACCTGTCCATTAGTTCATTTATCTTGGCAAAAAGTATGCAAATTTATCTCTGATATTCATGGAGAACAATTCTAATCTTCAACAGGTTTACACCATAAAACATCCATAAATTCAGCTAATAATTGCCTAGAAGTGCATTGCAATGAAGTGGAAATCTGATATTGCTATCCCTATAGTTTGTGGCTGTCTGAGGTTAACAACAGTACACCCTTGGAATAACGAACATACTGGTTAAGGAATAAAAGTAAAGTGTTTTATCAAATTTAGCAACCCTTTATCAGCTATATGGAAGACATTTCAATAGAACAGATGGACTCTCTTTTTGATAATGAGGTCTTACACTGTACAAATAACAATACCCTGTATTTAAATATACCCTGTATGTAACATTACCCTGCAACCATCTTATTATAATTTTTGTTTTTGTTTATTTTAGGTAATTTATAATTTCTTTTCATCTTGTGTCTCATTATAATGTGTTTTGTACCATCTTGTATTGTTTTATGTTACAGTTCAAAAGCAAGAAAAAAAGAAAAGAATTGCAAACATTAAGATATAATTGATTGGTTTCTACAGTCACTTTTAAAAGTACTCAAGTTCAGAGATCAGTGGTGAGGCTACAGAAGAGCCAGGGCGGCACTGGCCCACCCAATCAGAGGTGCCAGAATGTTTCGTTTATTTCCAGACACTACTTTGGTCTGGAAATAATCATATCTGTTGTGAAGGCCTATATATCATTTGAAAAATGTACTATTAAAAATACATATAATATGTTTTTATTTCGCGCCGGTATACTCAGCTTTCCAGAGTCGCGACAGCAGCTGTTTCTATGCAGCGCGCGTCACCGTCCATGAGTCGCGCTTATAATGTGTGTCGGTTTGTTTCATTTTTACAGTGGTTATTTATTCTACAGTAACAATTTATTGTACGGTAACATATTCACCTGTGTGTAAACAATTTCTACAAAATGAAGTGATGACAATCAAATTAAATCGAGCTTTGGTTCAGTATTGTGTCCTTCCAGCACACCATTATGACGGTAACTCTCCAAACACTAAATAGCTTTGAAGAGCTCTGCTTTCAACACAAGCTTTTCCAGTAAAAAGCTACTTTTCCCCAACGATTAGCTGTGCAGCGCAGCAGTCTCTGTTTTTAATGTCACATTTGTATACTGAAGAGCGAGCGGAGGTAAACAACCAACTGTCGGCTCCATTTTGTATAGCGCCCCTGCTGAAAAAACCAGCATATGCTGGTTAAGGTAGATTTTGGAGCTGGTATGCTGGTCCTATGCTGGTCCATGCTGGTCCTGGACCAGCACTTGACCAGCATAAACCAGCTCAAACCAGCATCCCAGCTTCAAAGCATACCTTAACCAACATATGCTGGTTTTATCAGCAGGGGCTGGTTATTCTATTGAATCGGTTCGTCTTAAACAGTTCTCCTCTCATGTGTAGCTTTGGAAAATCAGATTCATTCTAGCGAATCGGTTCATCTAAATGGTCCTATCTCTTTTATATGTAGATTTGGAAAGTCTGATTCATTCTAGTGAATCACTTTGTTCGGAAGGTCCGTAATGAACAGATTGACCAATTCGAGTCAATTTTTTTTTTCATTTGGTACCCCTCCAGGGCACATTGCAAGTCTAGAGGGCTGAATCCTGTGTTTATTCCAAAGCTCTACACATTTATCTAAGTCCTCCTGCAGAACATTTTGAAAGCAGAACTGAAGGAGGCACTGGTGTTCATTACTGCCATTGAAGCGTCCTTCATTCCTGAGGTCCCCAAAGAGTTCTGTCCAGAACTGAGCCCTACAACACAAAAGTCCAGATACATCAATGACATTGACAAAATTTGCTCTTAAATCATTTTGCATGTTATTGTGACAGATTGACTTTTAATAGAAATAAATATTGCAATGTACTTTAGTTGCAATAGCGTTAACGAAGGCATCATTTTACCGACATTTCGTCAATGCTCAAAAATATGAAACAAACAAAGCTTGCTTTTCCAAAGCTGGACCACCAAGATTCAATGCGCCGATTGCTCATTGATGTACCAAACATGTGACTTCTTGAGCCAGCATGGTACTCTCCATGATGATGATGGAGCGTGCACTGTATCGCTGCCATTGTCCCATTTTCTGTTCTACAGTCAGTTTGTAGTCTCATGGGTACAATGCCAAGGCATTGTACACAGAAAGTGAAGTTGTATGCAATAACAGCAGGGTTATTGTTAGTGGGCCCACATGTAAGCCAGGGGACACGTTTAGAAAGACCATCAATACATCCGGATATGCCGAACCCAAATGGCTTTAGTTTATCGTATCCATCAACATGCCATAGATAGTTCGGTCCCATGGGTTGGTAGGTACGTCGAACAAATCTACCAAGTGTCCTCTGTTCTGTCCCTTGTGGGTTAAGTTCTTGTAGCAACCGCATAACATCATCACGTTTAACATGCAACTTGTTTCTCTGCACAAGCGCTAACCACATTGTCCGGTAGCCGAACAACTGTCCTGGTCCACGCAGCTCTGCTCTTATTGCATTCCTTGCATCGTTTATCGGTGAATAGTTTTTTCTTCTGAACAAACCTGCATCCTTCAGCTTTGTTTTTAAAGAGTGCAAGCTCATTTTAATACCGTGGTATGTCAACAGCATTTCCACAATCACAGCGTATGAATGTCCATCATCAAAGTAGCGTTTTAATGTATTCCATTTCTCGCCAGTTTTCCTAAAACTGATGGACATTTAGCTATGTACATGAAACAAAAGTTGATCACTCAATTTCTTACTTCCTGTTTAGCTTGATTGACAGATGTCTCGTCCAATCAGTGGTAAGTATTTCATTCTCAAAAGATGCCTACCTTTTCCAATTTGAATGACTTGTCGTTGTTTTCTGACTTGCTATTTTGTTTTCAGATTTGTCGTTGTGTTTTCGGACTTATTTTGTTTTTAGACTTGCCATTGTGTTTATAATTTGTTGTTTTGTTTTTTGCTTTTCTTGCTGGTTGGTAGGGGATCAAATACGAATCAGTTTTTTTTGGTTGATATTCTGTCTCTATCCATTTAAATGAACTTATCATAAAATTATAGACTCTTCGTTTCTTTGTAAGTGGGCAAACTTACAAAATCAGCAGGGGATCAAATAATTATTTTCCCCACTCTACATAATCAACCAGTGTTCAAAACAATCTCCTTACCTTAGCCCAATTCACAACGGTAAGCTTGTAATAATGTTTTATAATTTGAGTGGTACTGGTAGGTTTAGATGGGAAATTCGAGCTTCCGCCGTTCGTCATTGCATCATTACGTCACGTCTGTATACATACAGGAGTTCCGGCTAGCAGGCTATAAAGTGTGTGTGTGGATGCAGCAGGCGGCGGATTGTGTGTAGCCTCTTCTTACAGCAGCTGGAATGTGATCAAACTTGCCATTTTGATGCCGGTTTGTAATCCAGCAAGTTCAAAACGACAATCATCGTTGACAACTGGTGTGTTGATAGACAACCCACATATACACCTCAAAACATTAGATTCTTCCGCGCTGAGGAGCCGTGCCGATGCACAAATATACCACGTAAAGATAACTCTGCAAATAACTGTAATATCAGGTTTCAAACAGAGATGGCGACAAAGAGGTAAAAATTACGGACTGCAGCTTTAACTAAAAACCTAATGTAAACACCACATCATGAACAGAGAGAAACACACTTCTGAAAAGAAATCTAGATATACATTCACAAACAATAACACTAACACAAACAATAAATCATTTATAAATTACAAAATATTATCTACAGCAGATGTTTCTATAAATTATAATATTGCATTTCTATAAATTGCAATATTAACTACAAATGCTATGTCCACCCTGTCATGTGTATGTCCACCCTATCGAGTCTAAGTGGCCGACAGGGTGGACATTTTGGGACAATGACATGGTGGAGATTTTGAGGTTCAATTAGCATATTAGCTTATAACAAACTGTGACTAGTTAAATAGCTAGTCTGGTTGTTGAAGAGAATTTGGTATATTTAAACTTACATATTTTGAAAATATTGTATTCTAATCACTTCCGGCATATTTTATTCCAACAGGGTGGACGTATTAAGCTTTGGCAAAAGAAGTAAGCAAACTCAAACGAAGAAAATTTGTCAGTTGGAAAGTCACCAACTTACTCACCTCAGCCGTTGAAATTCCCGCCACTGAAGAGACAAAAAAAGGACATGGACAATCTCTTCTTTTTTATTAAATAAAAATATTGTTTTTATTACCAAATGATTAGTACACTCAAATTGAGTAATCTCTTATTTAACAAAATATTAATAGGAAAACAAATTTTTTAAAATTTATGATTTGACTATATTTTACTCTCCTTCAAATTTAATAAGCAATGCATGGGACATAGTAAAATAACACACATCCTCTTAAACAAAACTGAAAAAAAAAAAAATCTAGAAAATGTATCTAAAGAGCCAAGTAATGCTTTTGTTATGAATATAAAAACTTATATAACACACCCTTTGATAGTCATTTTTGTTATCATGGCAAATGAGTTATTTATGTACAGGACACGAAAAGGCACCCTACAGTGATACTGATAACATTGCAGACTGATAGAGATGGGAACCCAGCAACCAACTGAGCAAGTATAATAAATTGCTTTAGATTAAAGCATCTGCCAAATGTGTACATGTAAAATTGCACTCTGACAGAACCTATGAGTAAGTAATAATTAACAAAGGTAAAAACAACAGCTCACATTATGGTACAATGGAAAAGTTGTAAATCAGCTTAATAATTACTAAAAATGTATTTAGGTTGAATGTTTTATACATATCATTAAATTTAAGTTGACAAGTTTTGTGCATTCAGTTTTACATCTGGTGATACAGGATGTTGTTGCATGTGGGGGGAAAATAACATTTAAATGAATTTTGTGGCTTCAACACAAGTTAAACTCCATCAGCAACATCTGTGACATGAAATCAATCATCACAGAAATAAATGTCAACTCGTTCTTTAGTTAAATAAATTGTCAGGCACTTACAATCGATACACACTGTTTCAATAGTATAGCCATAAGGCTTAAACATTGTATGTATAAACATCACTTACTAATTTTGTCTGTGTATATTTACATCCAATTTTTTCTCTTTTTTTGTCATAACATAAAGCTGGTAAACCTGGTAACTTTTGCAAGATATGCACATGGATACCATGGAGTGGTGTGACCATCTATATCAAAGGTCAGAAATATGATTATCATTAACAATTAACTTGAACTATTTATCTGAAGCAATATAAATCAAGTACAAAAGACAGTAAATCAGGACACTATAAAAGGAACATGAGAGGCTGTGGAGATGACAGAGCAAGAGCTGGAAACAAACATCAGTGAAGAATGAAGGCTTTAGTATGTATACTGCTGCTGTTGGAAACCTTTGTGTTTGTCGTCCAGCAGCAGGTAGATGGAGGACTCAATGAGAAAGAGATCAGTCAACAGATCAGCTCTGAGGACGGAAGACAGAATCCACCTCAAACAGTCACTTTGAGAGCTGAAGCTTCAACTGACAGCCAACAAAACTGTGATCTGGGCTTCCCTGACATCTATGCATCACTGAGAGAACTGACCGCCACCGTTACAGAGCAGAAAGGAAACATCAGAGAACTGACCGCCACCGTTACAGAGCAGAAAGCAAACATCAGAGAACTGAGGGATGAGATGAACAAGAAAGATAAAGGTATCTCACCAAAACATTCACTCTTTTATCAATGATCCTCAAAGTAAAACACCAATGCAATAGATTGTATAGAGTAAACATTAGTGTAAAATTGAGTGTATACTGTGCAAATTTTTTTCTATCTATTACAATAATCAGTGTAAATGTCATTTAACAGAATCTTTATTCCTTCACAGAAATTTCAAATCTTTCAAGTCAAGTGGAGATGTTGAGAAAGGAAAATAGAGGTGAAAGTGTGCTTGAATGATGTTAAATTCAGTGTATACATTCTCAGTGTAATAGAGTAATATATCACAATATTGCTTATGTTTTTCAATAACAGACAGAGAAATAGCTTTTTCAGCTGGACTGAGGGAATCTGGAGAAGGACATACTGGTCCTTTTAATTCTGAAGAGACACTAATCTACAGGAACGTCTTCACAAACATAGGGAAAGCCTACAACCCAAATACAGGTAATTATCAATGAAATGGAGTCATAAAACTCAGTTTATAGTAATGAAAACCCTTCTGCTCCATTCAGATCTCTCTGCAGTTGTGTAATGTGTGTAAGAGAATTAAATGATCTGCCATCTTTCAAAACTATTACACAGTGTGTTTGGTAATTAAGCAATAATACAGGAAGCAGCTGATTCTTTATCTCTTGTTATTTGATTCAGGTACTTTCACAGCCCCACTGAAAGGAGCGTACATGTTCAGAATCTCTGCATATGGTCATGGCCCAACTACAACATCTGCCTCCATTTATAAGAATGGAAAGCATGTGGTTATAGCATATAATATTCAGACTTCAGATCGGGCAAATGCCTCAAATGGAGTTGTGTTGATCCTGGAGGTTGGAGATGTTGTTAATGTGAAACTTCGGCCTAAAGCGAGGATATATGAAAACCAGAATAACCACAACACTTTCAGTGGTTATCTACTGTTTCCTTTAAGATAACAGGAGATTTGAAGAATGTGATTCCAATAATTCTGAACCTTCAGTGTATGATTTAAGATGAAAATCATGAAGAATCATTAACATATAAACCTGTATTAATGAGGACTAATGTGGGTTTGACATTTGCAATGGATTACTGTATAAAAGTCAATATAATACACTATACTCATATAGTGTTTTGTTAAAGTAGTAAACCTAATTATGTTAAATAAATCCTTTTTAAGTGCATCTTGTTACTGATCCTTGATCTGTATCTCTTCATTCTACATAAATAAGAGAATAAAGAGACACTGTGGCATTTTCTTTTCATATTTTTATTAATATGTATCAAATTTTTCAATCAAAAATGACTGATTTTGTGGTGGCAATTTCCAAAAAAAAAAAAAAAAATGATTCTCTTAAGCAAAGTTTGTAGCAAGAGGTTTCTGCCAGTTCCTGTTCTTTTTATTGTAAGTCAAATGAGCCAGATTACTGAGACTCTCGCTTTTGTCTTTAATGGCTATTGGAGCACCTATCCCATTCTTTGAATAGTTATGCTGACTGGTGTAGGATTATTCATGAACGAGGCCCACCAAATTAACACAACTTCACATTTTTGTTCCGCAAACTGTAAGACCAGATGGCCAAGCAACACGTTCTTGACTGTAAGGTGTAAATCCGCAATCTTTATCAGGAAACTCAGACTTGCGGAGACATCTCAAGGCTTGAATCACAGCAGGCCCCACGGAAACGATCTCCAGGAAACCCCTCTCTCTCTCTCGACGATGCCTTTCAAAGACATTCCAGAATGTTTCTGTTTAAAACAAAAAGAGTGAATTCATTGTCTGCCAGGGGCAATCTCAAAATTGCTGCAAAAGATATGAACTAATCACCAGAAGTAGCCTTAAACATATCATATGTATTATGCATGCTTTTATATAACCTGTGGAGTTCTTTCTGTGTTTTTAAATATTGATTACAGGTAAATTCTTATGAAAGTCTACCTCAAATTATAGGAAGTATATACTATTTGGTATCTGTGTGATGAATGAATGATTTCCAGTATTTTGATGCAAAGGGGATTTGTGTAAGATGTACCCCCAGGCTTGGGAGGGTTACTTTAAAAATGTATTACGTTCCAGTTACAAATTACTTCATAAAAAAGTATTCAGTATTCGTTTTTCCTGCGGGCAGCATCATTTCAACTAGCAGCAGTGATTCAATCTGCGTCTGAGGAGATTGTAGACGGGTGTTATTTGCGCATGCACCAGCGGGTGGCTCACGTGAGTCATCACTGGCAACAGAACCAGGAAATACTGTATAATCAAGCAGCGCTTAATATGTGTTATTATGGCAAAATAATGATTTATTTAGTTTTAAATGAAACCATTGTAATCCTGATAGTATCCCCCCTTTTCAAAATGTAACTGTTCAGTTCATTTTGTGAACACTCAGTATTGATTATTAATTAATTCTAAGAGAAGGGTATTTTTTTTATGGCCACAGAAAAATAATTCTTTCTTAGCATTTACAGCGCTTAGAGCTGGTAACAAGATCTAGATCATTTAGTGACAACTTATTAGCAGACAGGGAGTCAGAACCAAATATGTATTCTCCACAAGTTTTATTAACTAAATCAACTAAACTAACAAACACATACATACACACAAGTTGCACATACATAGGTAAAATGAGAAATGATAGAGTGGAACCGGAAGTGGGAACAGGACATGGAGCTATGGAGAAGAGTCAAATCCCGGAACGAATCATCAGAATTCATTACAAAGCTCCTTTGTTAACCTTATTGTAAAGTGTTACCGATTAAACTGGGTGTTTAGCATGAGAATCCAACTCTTTAACAGTGTAAATAAGTCAGAATGCATGAAATAGGGAAATGAGGTCCTGAGACAGCATGGTCTGAAAGGGGACTAGCATGATGGAGGTGTTGAGATTCCTCTCAAGCAAAAGGTAGGTCTATGCCCCGATTAAAGACTGGTTGTTTGAAAATGCTGGCGTTTTAATAGCCATACCACAATTAAATACATCAAATACATTTTTCCCTTTGTGATAATTTGTTGAGTGTCTGGGATACATTCTCTGTTTTCAGGTTGAACTCTTCCTCTGGTACATGGCAAACCAGAATAGCTTTCGAGAAATCTCAGACAAGTTCAATTTGTCCCAATCATCTGCACACAGGTAGAAAGTTTAGGTGTTACATTGCTGCTGGAAAACAGATTAACAGACTGCTGCTAGAATGTGAAGAATAAACTGTTTGAAATATCCTGATTGATAATGGATGTTATGCTCATAAAAACTCATATTTTCAGTGCTATTCTATTCTAATCTATTGTATCCTATTTTATAGATGTGTGGTTGAAGTGCTGAGAACCTTTTGCACTATGGTTCCAACTTTTGTCAGCTGGTTCACCGAGTGCGAAAAGATGTTAACCTCTGCTGCCTTCAGGGTGATGTGTGGCATTGATGGCATCATAGGTACATTGTGATAGCTTTTACTCATCCCCTGGGGATAGGGAAATTTTAAGGTATACACAGCAGACATAGCATTGTACAGGGTAACAAAACTACAAACATGTCATTACAGTGCACTCTGTTACAGACATGCTCACACACACCATAGGGCACACATAGCAGCACTCGAAGAGGGTGGTACAAATGTGCATCAAAATCATAACTTCTACCGGGTTCATCAACTCGCACTGTCCCTTCCAAATAAATAAATATATCTAAGATCTAAATACTCAGAGCATTAATATACACTATATTATAGGATCAGTCAATCCAAAAATACCACTAGTCAAATTGTATATCTGTGTCATAAACTGTGCATTGTTATTGTGTATTGCAGGTGCCATAGATGGATGCCACATAAAACTACAGCGGCCACCTGTCAGAGGAGGGGACTACCTCAACAGAAAAGGCTACTATTCTGTAGTCCTCCAGGGTATTGTGGATGGAAAAGGGAGGTTTCGGGACATCTTTGTAGGAGCACCTGGTAATTGTATATTGAATCCTCATGCACCAATATACCACAAGCACATTCCTTCGAGGCATAGCATACACAGCAATAAACCACTTGTGATATTCAGGCAGGGTACATGACTCCAGGATCCTCAGGAAATCCACCTTTTTCGCGAGATGGGCAGAAAAAATGGGGAGGTGAGTATTTTGTAGCATCTTGGAGAAGACTGATGCTATGTGTATACAAGTATGTCATTTTCAGTACCCCCTGTATATGCTGGATGAGAACATTTAGCTTAAACCCACAATTGCATTGATCCGCCCTCCTCCTCTTCTACCGATGTCAGTCTTCTAGAATAAACAGATTATTTTGTTATCCAAGTATGTCATTTGCATTACCCCCTGTATAGGCTCTGTGCACAGCTGCAGTCTTGACAGAAAGGTCCTAATTAGTCCTGAAATTGGTGTGTCAGTTTACCCACCTTTCTGTCAAAACTGCTCACAATACACCCAGAAGCCCACTTTCTTCAAATGTCCTAGCTGCTCTGAAAATGTAAATTTCCCACCCTGGGAATCTGTCCTCTTATCTTAAGGTACATGCTACTCGGCGACAGCGCCTACATCCAGGGCTCTGAACCGGTTCAAGGAACGAAAACGAAAACCGGAAACGAACAAAATTTTGACCGGAACATAACCAGAAACGGAAACTAAATCAAATTTAATCCTTCTGAACAGAAACGCTAATTTGAAATGGCTGTAGCGGCCCTGTCCATTTCCAACGTTTTACACTGGTAAAATAGGTAAGTTGCTCCTAAATACCCACTAAATATCTGTACTCCCATTTAATATATGGGGTTTTCATTCCTGGGGGGTCGACACATCCCACCAAACCACTATTTGTCCATTTGACCACTTGTCCAGTGGGGGTCACTCAGGGTTGCTAGCATTGCTGGGTTAGGGTTAGGTTAACATGATTAGCATGATGCTAACACAATTAGCATGCTGTTAGCATGTTTTTAACAAGATGCTAACATAATTAGCATCCTGCTAGCATGATGCTAAAACGTCCCAAACGACGCACTATATACTATGTACTTGTGCACTATGTACTCTTCCATGTAGTGCGTGAATTGTATAAGATTTTTTTGTCATTTAACAACGGAGTCTGATACCCTCTCCCCCTCCGCTACGTAATTGACCCTTCGTTGGGAGTTTGATTGACAGGTGATCTAACCAATCATAACGCCGAATCTGCCATTTTGTCAGACAAAGCAGTCAGGGGAGCTAACATTGGTGAAATTGAACTTGGAAAATTGTGTGTACTCACGTCTTTCCGCGGTTGAAACAACATTCTTTCTGATGTCCATTCATGTTTATTTGATGCTATGAACTCGTATGAAGAGATGATCAGTTCACGAGCCGCTTGAACTGAGGAGCTACAGCGATCACGACACATTAAAGAGCCACTATACAGTATTTACTGTTTTAACTTCTTTAAAAAATTACAATATTTGAAGTTTTAAACTTTGTTTTATATAAAAAGTAACCTGCTCTGTCTTGTCTGTCAACGCGTTGTCGGTGTCCATTGCTCCGCGATGTATTTCACTGCGTGAGAACATGATGTGTGGGGTGAGAGCGGCATGGCTTGTCGGACATAGCAACAGTAACTAAAGGGGGTGGGTCTTTGCGAATGGTCAATTAAAGCTGTGACAGTTGAGTACATGAAGTGTCCAACATTCCACACTTCGTTTTTTTCCGTTAATTTAGTGCATCATCTGGGTATTTGAAGTGTACTTTTTCTTTTTGGAATTTTCAGTGTGAACACACTACTTGCACAATTTATACTTAAAAATATCATAGAATAGTGCATAAGTACACGAATTGGGACGCACCTCTAGACTTGTTTGTCCTTCACCATAGTATGTCTATGGGGTACCTCTTATGCCCCAGGGGTACAACTTAGATTAATGGGCGTTCCTTGTTCGTGGCTGCGTGTGCTAAGTATAGTAGAGGTGGTTTAATCAATTTAAATTGATATTAAATGTGAAATCTCATCTATAAACACAGTGGCCGCAGATTGATAGATTGGAAGTGGGATGAAATGGATGACAAAGTGGACTGCCTTTTCTCAGTCCAATTTCCTATCCCTTTGAACTGAAGTTGGATCAAGCAGACTGGTGATTGGACAGGTGATTTGTTGGCATGGTAATTAACGAGTGTTGCTATTGGGTCAAAAAAGGGGAGTATAGCAACCACCATTTTGTTAAGATAATCATTTACGCTGACTCCTGACTAAAGGTGAGATAATCTATCATATTAATCTTAATTTATGCATGTATGTACATTTTTTGGCCTTGATCTGTACAGTCCGGGTTAGTTCACCAGTAAACAACTTTATTGTGCAATTAATATGTATTATAAACTGTGCATGTGTGTGTATATATATATATATATATATTTTTTATTTTTATTTTTTTTTTATTATTATTATTATTTAATTATTTATTTTTTTCGGCCTAAATCTTACCATCACACTGCTCATAAAGCTTTATTATGCAATTATAATGTATTGGGCCGTTGTGAATTGTTATAAATCCGTTATTACACAGTTATTACTGTATGCTTGAACATTTTTTTCTGCCTAAATCACTGCTGTTCAGGTAAGTCAGTCCATTATAGCATATCAATAATAATGTTTTATGCCATTATGAAAAAAAGTTAAAAAGATATTTATCATGCAGTTTTAAAGTTTTATAAATTTCTGTTTGAATAATTTTTGACTTATCTTTTAAAAATGTGAAGCGCTTGACAGCCCCAGTTTTAACCTCTAATTTTCTTTTTTATCCCACTTAAGGCTCTCACTCTATTTGTTCTTCTCTACTTCTCTGATATAGAGATAGATTGTTTTTCTCTTTGCCCTCATTCAATGTTGCTTATTCTCTAATTTCCTTCATTACAGAGTCATAGCAGACCAGAGCCTAGTAAACCTAGTGGTGCCCAAACTCTATTACTTATTGCTTCTGAAATTATATTTTGGAACTCCAATAACTCACGTCACAATCATGGTCAAACTCGATGCGGATCGTAAAGCCCTCTCTTTGTGATCCAATTAGTGGGATGTGTGCTTGTCCAGTGAGCCACTGGACGAAGCTTCTTAAAGTAATCAAATTTTGACTGATGTTTCCCACGCCCTCCTCTTTCTCTGCAGTGGCAAGTTCTTCTAAACAAGATTGTAAAAATATTTAACAGTACATTCAGTAATTGAAATGAGAAAGTACTTGATTTATTGTGAAATGTTTTTCTTCTCTCTAAGACTACATTTACACAATAGGTCCTATTGTTTAGCCTTGCAATGCTATTGGATGGAAGATTTTGTGAATAGGCCTGTTCACCTGGCCATAAACTTACACAACCTGTGAACTTACTTGAATGTTGATTCATCCAGTCCAGTAAAACAAGATGATGTGCTTCAATATAAGTAAAATGTCAAAAATATTGTTTTATGTGATTAGTAGTATGTCTAGATCATGCATATATTAAGGAAATGTTGAATGCTTTAATCATATTAGATTTTGTGCTTGTAATGTAAATGTAATTTTACAATACTGTGTGAAAGGGGTAGCAAAATTTGCCTGTGCACCTTGCACATTACATGGACGAATTTTACTTCTCAACTGTTTAATTGATGCACAAGGGTTAAGTGGGCCTTGTTTTCTTTTCTGGGATTGGCTTGTTTGCCCAAATATCTGCTTGCTGCATGAAGGACATGTGATAATGTTTTGGAACATGGTATTCATCAATAAGGTGAGAACCAGACCCGTTATA
This sequence comes from Mylopharyngodon piceus, assembly GCA_039654765.1. Taxonomy (NCBI): domain Eukaryota; kingdom Metazoa; phylum Chordata; class Actinopteri; order Cypriniformes; family Xenocyprididae; genus Mylopharyngodon; species Mylopharyngodon piceus. The sequence continues at coordinate 25,425,628 of CM077454.1, forward strand.
AACCCAAATATACCCGAATTAATTACATTAATTGAAAAGTGTACTATCCAAGTAGTAATAAAGATGTTTGCCATCATAATGATGACAGTAGCGCACACAAAAGTAGGAGCTGTTCCATGCTACATCACAGTTACCACTCACACTGCATGTGTATCGCGCTCAAGCCCAACTGAATCATGCTCTGGCCCACCTCTTCCAAGTGGGACAGGGATGGCTAAATGAACCGGGCACGGTACGGCGCGATCACACTAGTCAAACGAACTGGGTTTTGGGGGTCAAACGCACTTGGGCATGGTTCAGAATGCCTAATGTGAGTACACCCTCAGTTTCACCCACGAGTAGCTCCTCAGTGACGTTGTCTTGGTCTCACAAAGTCCATCCGATGACAACAACACTTTAAACAGAATGAGCTTTATTGACACCACTGTACACAGACAATATACAGAATATATAGAGAGAATAATAAAGGCAATAGGCAAAATATATTGTATAACAAGATCAATACTGAAAATGGCTGCCAAGCTGGCACTACACTTCTGAAACTACAACAACTCAACAATGAGGCAACAATACAGCTAGATTTTTGTCCATTACCCTGATTTCGCCTGGAATGTAAACACTTTAACCTGTGTTAAAGTGTGCATGTCTGACAGGAAAGTGTTCTTACTGTGAATTGAAGCACATCCTGCCAGAGTGAGCATTTCTTGATAGGGCTGGGGGAAATACATTCTTTGACTCTTTATTCAATAAAATTATAATTATAAAATTGTTATATTGTTTAGCTGAAGCAGTCAAAATGCCGTAAACATGAGAGGATAATCTGAGTCCATTTCCCACTGATATTTTTGAATAGTCTGGTGTTTTTAATGCTTTATTTAAGACCACAAACGCAGTACTATATAAGTGAAAGTATTTCTTTCAGTCAGCTGTGTGTGTTACGTCTCTGTTGTTGCTCACAGGTTTTTCAATCGGACACAGAAACACTGAGGAACCATCAAAAACCGTAAATCCAGCACAGAGAGACTGAGTGAATGTGGAGGTGAATGTGTGTAAGTGTGCGAGTGTGTGTGTGTCAGAGACGCTGTAGAAGGACAGAGTGCCGGCCGACACATCCACATACACTCCTACTCTCCTACAGGAGTGTGAAGGGACGCGTGTAACAGTGAACTTATTATTGTGACGAACAGTAAAACCAAAATTAGAGCAGATCAGGCTCCAAGAATTTTTATTGGATCCAAACCAACAGTCATCACTCCCTCCTTTCCTGCTAATTCTTTTATATGTGACTGACATATCAACATCATGTCCACTCCATTCAGCCTCCCAGTAACAGCGTCCAGGCAGACTCTCTCTACACAACACCTGATGACACTCATCAAATCTCTCTGGATGATCTGGATATGACTGTTTTTCTCTCACATATGTCACCTTTCTGTTCTTCTCAGACAGAATGAGACAAGTGTTTGCTGTGTTTGGATCTAGTGTGAGATCACAGGCATCTAAACACAAAAAGAGAGACATTTATAACACAAAACAACAACAATCACTAAAAGTCTGTGTATGTGTAGACATACATTTGTGTAGTCCTGTTGTAATCCTGAACTCTCCTCCATGATCCACACTATAAAACAAACACAGTGTCACAGTCACATTGTTCTGCACATCTGATATAATCAGTAAATATGCACATGAAGCAGTGTGACATTTCCAGCTCAACATACTTTAGTTTGTCCAGTCTGTAGTTTGGATGGTTGAGTGTATCAGAGAGTAGCTTGACTCCTGAATCTTCTGGGTGATTGTAGCTCAGATCCAGCTCTCGTAGGTGTGAGGGGTTTGAATTTAGAGCTGAAGACACATAACGACAGCCTTCCTCTGTCAACATACACCCAGACAATCTACAAACACACACAGCAACAGTCCACATAACATTAGATTGGCAATCAAACATGCACTATAATACTTGTATCAGTACCATTGACCAATAAAGGAGTCATGAACTGGGTTGTTTTATTGTTTTATAATGTTTCCTGGGGTGCACTTATAATGTTAGTATGCTTTTTACATCAAAAGTTGTCATAATTTAGAAATAAGGCATTTTTGCTATCCTGGTTTCAGCCCTCTTATTTGAATGCTCCGTTTTAAGGGGCATGTCTGCTGTAAGACTTCAGTGTAAACGCCCACTGCTGTGATTGGCTAACATCTTTCCATTTGAAAGAGCTAAGTATTACTTTCTCAAAAACTTTTAGCATGTTTTTATTACAGCTCTCAAGGTTAACTAATCATGAAAAGTGCTACATTACATTTAGATCTATGGCGCCTGTTGCATGAAGCTAATTGAACAAACTCGGAGTTTCAGAGTAGGTCTGGAGTTGACAAATCCATATAAATCCATCCTGGTTTAGTTTAGGTTCAACAGGCTCACAACGCTCGGTATAAACGTTCTCTGTCAAGGTTTAATCCAGAGTTTGCAATTAACTCTGAAGCACATGCACCTGAAAGCGTGACACGTGTGGCAAACAGCCAATCACACAGAACATGGAGAGCGTCCGTTTGATTCACAAATCAGGAATAAACACTGCTGCTGCAGTGAAAGTTTGAGAAGGCAACTGAAAGAAAATATCTGACTATATCAATGCATGTGAATCAAACAAATAGGCTGTATAATTTATATAGTTTCACAAAGACCTCAAAAGAATACATGTAAGCTTAACCTGTTTTAAAGCTTTATATATTAATGCATGTATTATATTTATTTTAATTTAAAAACAGTTTAATATTGTCAATTAATATAATAATTATATGAATATATTATATGAATTATAGCCTACATAATTATACTTCATATAATATAAATATAATAAATAGTTAGCAGCAAAAGATGAGCAATTCTTGCAATTTTTTATATATATATTCTGTGTAGTATTATCCCTGTCCTAGTTAGTTTCATTAGTTACTGATTGTTCACCTGTCTCTTGTTCATTTAGTTTCCTTATTAACTCTGTGTTTATATACTCCTTAAGCTGTTCAGTTAATTGTCGTCTCTTATCTTAAGTTAACCTGTTAAGCTGTGGGAGGAGGCCGCCACACTGAAGCGTTCTTTGTTTACAGTAGTTCAAAATTATTGTTAGTTTTAATGTAAAAGATTGTAATTAACTCGACAAACCATAGATAATTAAAAAGGTCTAAGACTTGTTTAAATTTTTGACCTCTGTTTTACTCTGAAAATCTTACAGGAGCCCTATTCGCACAGGATTAGTATTATCTGGTGACCTCTAGTTATTTGTAATAATCACAGAAGTTGTCTGTGATCTTAATCCCGTGCGAATCGGTCATGTCTGTAATTTGTAAAGTAAAAATTCCCCCGCAAATGACCTACCATATTTCGCCGAACACCGAGGTCCTGTGATAATATTAGTCCCTTGCGAATCCGCATCTCTGTGATTTGGTGGGGTCGTATATAATTTTTTTAAGGTTTTTGTTTCCTGTGCGTCTTTTTATTCATCTTTCAGAAAGAAATGAGTTCGCATTGGAGTGTTTTGATAGTATTTTGGGTGCTGGGTCATATCGCTATACACCATATAACTATACAATTTGAAAAAAGAGAAAGCTGAAAACCATTAGAAGAGCAAAAACAGAAAGAATGATTAGATGGAGATGGATGACATGTATGGCAGCATGCAGAAAGGAACATTCTACTGTTTATGATATGAAGATACTGTTGGCAGCAGTGTCATACATTTAGACCTATAACAACAAGATATTTACCAGCAATAGCCTATCCAAAATAGTGCATAATCAAGCGAGGGGGTTTACATCATAATTCGAGGTTAATGTGTTACAAATAAATCAAGCATAAAGCTTGAGCTATTAGATTTTAACCTGGTAAAATGTGAATGACATCATATCCTGGAGATAAGTAAATTCACAGGCTTTGCTTATCCCGTGCAAATGCGTCACACGAGCCTCAGCCACATCCATTGAAAAAAAAAACTCCTGTATGGTCACCGTGAAAGTGCTTGACAAAATCCCTCAGGGTTTTTAATTCAAAAGCATGCACATTTGGAGATTGATGGATTCTCATATTTTACTTCAACTTTACATAGAGAGGAGTAATATTTATTCAATCTTTTGTGAACACTCTCATATAATGACTGTTTCATTCATACTGGAAGCCAGAGGTGCCTGGCACAGAAAGTCCACAAGTAAGACTGAAAGTCAAAAATCGCATGACATTCCAGGAAATCATTAATGACTTTAATGGATTTTTCATCCAAATTTGATGTGCGATTAATTTGTGATCAATTAAATTAATTAATCAGCACATCAAGTAATTACTTGGATTAAAAATGTGAATCGCTTGACAGCCCTATATAAAAGATATATTTTCAGTCTCATTTTTTTTTGTTATCCGAAGCAACATCAGGACACAGAAGATTATTTAAAACATTTGACTGACATTATAAAGTGAGTTTGGAGCTCATTAAATCTCATAAATTGTCGTATTTTGATGCTGTACTAAGCTAACATGCTAGCTAGCCATTATGCACTAATAAGGCCCCAATTTTGAAAAGTAATGCTTATTGGAGTGTTCCTTTTTTTAGGAAGAGCATTTAATACAAAGTCAAAGAAGGTGAAGTGAGAAGAACAATTAAAACATGAGGTATTAAATGTGTGAATATAATGTTGAGAAAGACAAAAAACTACTGAATAGGGGAGTTTAAACCACAAAACAATAGAGACAATAGACTGAACGGATGCTTAGAAGATGTGAATAAACATCAGTACGCATTTTAAAGTCTTCTCTAAATAAAATCACATGATCATGGTCTTAAAAAATAATTCATACAACTTATTTGAAAAATCTGGAAAACATGTTAACGTTGATGGATGATGAAGAGATGATCACAGTAAAAGCTGTTGATCTAAGGTTTACAAAGACATCCATCAAGCTTCCTCCCCACTCAGAGGTGGAGATATCCCTTTAGTAACAGGTACATTAAGCATGACATGAACACATGATTTGTTTCGAAACCTGGTGCATTTTCTCCCTTGGTTTGATTCGTTTAGGAATATGTAAACACGGCAATTGCGCTCGTATCCGCACCAAAACAATCGCCCCGAGATCACCTGAACAAGGTAGCTGTAGCTGCAAGGTAGCTGTAGCTGCATTATAACATTTGTATAGTGTTTGTATGTGTCTTGACACTGTTAACGTCTAGAAAACGCTGGGAGATCCAGAGAGAGCGTGTTTGCTGTAGTATTAGTACAAATGTAGTATATAATTTTTGAGTAGATTGAGTCCATCAACTCACCGAAAGCTTGTACATTTCCTTCAGAATATGTGTAATAGCGCCCCCTACTGTATAACAGTGAAAACATAGAAAGCCGGAAATTTCCGTCAATTTTGGGGTAGCGTTGTCTCATAAATGACAGAAATATTAGGCATTTTTGTTAAGCAGTACATAAAATAATGAATGAAAAGTTTTTCTGTTGCTTCATGAAAACATCTGTGTGTTTGACAAATATTCAAGTAATCCACTTCATCTGTGATAAAGCACTCGAACTCTGTGTAATTGTCACTAGGGGAAGCTGAAAGTGTCCGACTTCACATCTCTGTTTTCATCTGCAAGCGGCAAATTTTGCTGAAATCCAAAATATGTGGCTTAGTTATGCAGTTAAAATCCCAAACACATTTCTTCAGTGAAACTAGAGTAGGGCAGGGCCAGCACAAGCGCGACTGCTGCTCTAGGCAAAAGACTGCTGTTGTGCGGAACTAAAATTATTTTGATTTTTCATGGGATTTATTATTTTGTATGTCTACTCTAGTGAGGACTTTAATATTAAAATGTAGTCACAGACAACCAGTTAGTTCAGGAAGCAGGAAGTTCCAGTAGTACTACAGTGAGTGAGTAGCTTCTCTGTGTGACTCATCCTCAGATATCATCTTTGCATCTGTTAGACGCAGTGTTTGTGAGTATACAATGTCAAATTTATTGGCAGCAGTACCACTTCAACATAAAGACAGTTTCACACTGGGCTTTGAAAGCCCAAACCTCTAGTTCATTGTCAATAAGAGACACATGCAAAGTGGCAAATCGGTGGTAGGTATACCAGTGGCAAAGTGACTGTGCAAATGGTGCTTGTACACCTCAAAATCCCATTACTTGCGTGTGCACAGCTCTTAATAGCGGATTTAAATATTATAAATATTAATATATGGCATATATAAATATTACGCATACAATAAGGTGAGCTACATGACTTCTCTTCCGCTTTTATGTGCATAAGCCTACCTTTCAGAAGGGCATGTTGGGCTTTGAAATCATTAGTCATCACCAGCAGTAAAAGGGTAGGGTGGAGAAAAAGAAAAGTTAATTTAGATTTAGAATAACTATTGGGGTGATAACCGACCTGACTGTGCTGCTGCCCCAGGCATCTGCCTAGTTCACCTATAGGCACACACCGGCTCCGAACTCAGCTCCTGGAGGGCCACAGTCCTACAAAGTTAAGTTCCAACCCAACTCTAACACAAATACTTGTAGTTTTCAAATAATTCTGCAAGACTTGATTAGCTGGATCAGGTGTGTTTAATTAAATTTGATGCCAAACTCTGCAGGGCTGTGGCCCTTCAGGAACTGAGCTTGGCACTCCTGGACTAGAGCAAATAAAGCTACCGGGTGAGACATTGCAAGCAACCAAATAGCCGAGAGAGGGACTAAAATAACATGTTTGGTTTGATCAGAGTAAATCAAATCTGTGTTAAATACCTCAGTATGTTTATTTGACAGTGTGAACTCTTCAGTCCATCAGAAAGTATCTTTATTCCTGAATCCTGCAGGTCATTGTTACTCAGGTCCAGCTCTCTCAGACAAGAGTTTGATGATTGTAGAGCTGAAGACAAACTTCCACAGCACTGACCAGTGAAATTACAGATGACCAATCTAAAAAAAACAAACAATAAAGCAGGAAGTAATTACCTCATCACAGCACCTATTAAATGTCTTTAATGACACATTCTGACTGACATAATGATTTGTGGGGTTCTGAAGAAACTGAGTTTATGTCATCAAACCGTCTTTCTGCACATTATCCTTCTCATTTGATCGCTACTCACCAAATAAATAAACGTGACATGAAATGATTTTGTTGTAAAAATTTACCTGCATATTATCTTAAGGCTTTTACTAAAACATTAAAGCAAACAAAATTAACACTATATCAGTATTACATTAATATTAACACTGAAGTCCTCTGAGGTCATTTTCAATACTATTGATAATTGAGACACAAGATGAAACCAGTTGTGTTTGTATGAAATGAGAGAACGCAATGTTATAAAAGAGACATTAAAGTAGCACTGGCTTTGGTTACCTAGATAAGCAGACTGATTTATAGCATCAGTTTGTGCCATCAAAGATGATAAATATTTGCAAAAATCAGATCACAAAATGACATGATTGAGCAATAAGTATTTCAGAGAGTTGTGAAAATCTGTCATTTATTGATGGTCGGAAACCAGTGTGTGTGTTTAGAAAATAGGAAATAGTCTTTTAGACAATAGAAATAGAAAATAGAAAAACATTAACAAATAGAAAAACATTACAATTAAAGAATAGAAAAAACATTAACATACTTTAGAAATATTAGAAATACTATTTGGAATTTCACTGTTTTAGCTTTTGAGAGAAATGTTTGAGTTACTTTACATAATGCAGGAGATGTGTTAATTTATAAAAATATCAGAAATTAGGAAACTAGATAAGTCAATGAGTCAAATAAAACATGCATATGTATTGGCAATCTCTTGATTTGTGCTTATAGGTGAAAGTGCAATAATTCTAATGAAATGCAAAAAGAAATTCCTCAAATGACAGCAATCATGCTCAATAATCAAGATTATATTTATAAGTAAAATAATTGTGATCAGTTTCGGCATTTTAGTGCTATCAGTTTAACCAATATACTGTCATGGGTGATCTGGGGGCCGTATTCACAAAACAATGTATCTTACCACTAAGAGTTCTCCTAAATAGGAGTGAAAGTTCTTAGCTAAGAGTTTTCTCTTAAAACCTATTCACAAAGCTGCTGTGACCAACTTTTACTAAGGAATAGAGAGAAGTCTTAAGCTAAGAGAAAGGGTGGGGTTGACCTCAATGATATGGATGATGTCAACACGCTTACTAACTATGCCCACAGAGATTGGCTGATAGGGGAGCGGTCTCTGTCAGTAATTTAATCATAGAAATATTGTAGAATGAGGTATCATATTGCCATATTCAAATAAAGATTTTAAAACGTAGGCTTTTCTAATTAAACAAAAATATGTTGTTGCGTCCCGTGACATAATTGTGTATGTTTTGGATGTTCCCATGTTGTTCTCTCCTCCCTCTCTCTCTCTCTCTCTCTCTCTCTGCCAAGCAGTGCTTCAAATCACCTGCAGCTGATTCCAATTAGCGGCAGCGTGGCTTACCTGCTACAGATCGTGCCACAGAGATCCCTTATCCGCTATCCCAGAGACGTTGTTGTTTTATTTGCCATTGAGAAACTTGTGAAATGTAAATCTAAAGTGTGGTTACAATGACGTTACTGTTGAGATTCTGTGCGAGTCTGGCTCTGTCAACCTGTTTAGGGAGATGGGTGCCGATTTATTTGGGTTTATTCCCCTTCTAAATTTTTCACCTGTTTTTCTTTAGTTAGGGAGAGAGGTAAGATTACTGTCTTTAATTTCATTTTTCTTTTGCCAGGGAAGTTATTTTGTTAAAACCTTTAGTAAGACTTTGTTTTGTTTGTTGTTTTGGCATTTGCTCTCTCCTGATGCCTTGGTTATTTAAGTTGATTATTTATCAACTTTTGTTAAGCCCTGAATAAAAAAACGAACTTGAGTATATTTCTGGTTCGGTTTTCTTTTATTTTACGTCGTTAAATAGAGGGTTTGTGTGAACCTTTATGAGACATATCAGTTGTGAAAGTGAAAATAGCTGGGATAGAGGAAAAGGAGATTTTTCATCGTTTATTTATTTAATCACTTTTTTTTCAACTTTGAAGTGAAGTGACATGTGGCCAAGTATGGTGACCCATACTCGGAATTTGTGCTCTGCATTTAACCCATCCTAGTGCACACACACCCGGAGCAGTGGGCAGCCAATGCTGCGGCGCCCGGGGAGCAGTTGGGGGTACGGTGCCTTGCTCAAGGGTCTCACCTCACCTTATGGTATTGAGGGTGGAGAGAGCGCTGGACATTCACTCCCCTCACCGACAATCCCTGCCAGACCTAAGACTTGAACCCATGACCTTTGGGTTACAAGTCCGACTCTCTATCCATTAGGCCACGACTGCCCCGTAACTTTGTTACGTTCTCTACAAAACTCCTAGAGTTCGTAACAATGTTTAGCTAATTGTCAGTCTCTACATGTCTGTATCTCGAGAGATTGCAGAATTCAAGCAACAAATTTTGTTTTATAAACAAAGTTTGGGAGGAGCACGTTCAAATTGTCTATCTCAGTGCTTCTCAAACCTGTCTTGGAGGGACCCTAGCCCTGCACATTTTGTATCTCTCCCTATTTCTGACACACCCATTTCATGTCTTACTGTCTCTACTAATGAGCAGATGATGTGAATCAGGTGTAATAGATGAGAGAGACATACAAAATGTGCAGGGCTGGGGGTCAGGTTTGAGAACCACTGGTCTATCTAAGCTCGAAAGGAGGCATATACATATATACATAGCCGACTCATCTAGTTACCTCGACAGTTTTCTGCATCCCTCTGCCACCCCGACTCATCACTCTCGGCTGATTCCTATTCCCAGGATATTGGGGGAGTACGCTGGGTTTGGGCTAAATTCCGAGTTCGGAGCCCTCGGTCCCCTTGGACAGCACGCCAAATATGCTTATTTTACTCTATTCAATCATTTGTAAGTGTGAACTTGTGAAAACAACTGCCACAGATAATCGAACATTATTTCCTAATTTATTTTGAAAGATTTATTTTTTGGTGTTTTTGCATTTTTATTATGATAGGAGTGGTTCATGAGTGAGTAGACAGGAAGCCAAGTGGAAGAAAGAAAGGGGGGATGGGATCGGGAAAGGTCCACGAGCCAGAACTCGAACTCAGGTCACCCGAGCTGCCCAAAAGGCTATCGGCGCAGACGATAGGACATTACTTTTAACTTGACTGCAATGTTTTATTCTCCATCATTAAATACATTTTGTCTTTATATAAATGAACCATTATATTGTCATCACAGAATAAAATCTGGAAATCAAAATATTTATTGCATTTATGAAGAAAAGGCTCAGCACCCAAGGCTCTATCGCTTATTGTCTAGTATACAGTGTCTTTGGGCGGACTGCTGAGGCAGATTGCCAGCAAAAAACATTTTATGATTTTTTTGTGATTTGGTCTTAATGACTTAGGAGTCCTCTTGACTACTCCTAACTTTTCACAGATTTAAGAGCTTGTCTTAGTGCTAAAATGCTTTGTGTTCTAAATTTAGGACTGACATGCCCATTATTTTCTAAAGGTTTCGCCTAAATCGGCAAGTTAGGAGCTACTTTTAGCCTTAAGATGTTTTGTGAATACGGACGCTGTTCTTGTTTGGGGTGGGTTTAGCATGTGTTTTGGTTCAGTTTCATGTGGTTGAGTTTGTTTCCATGGTTTTTCATTTGATTGATTATGCTATACACCTGATGCTCATTTTGTTGATTAGTTTCTGTGTGTATTTAAGCTCTGTGTTTTGTTCAGTTGGTTTTTCTGTTAACGCATGTATATACCAGTTGTTCTGTTCATATTTTGCCAGTCTTTTTGCCAGATTTGTTTTGAGTTTATAAATTCAACTGCCTGTGTTTAGATCCAGCACATTTCATTCCTTGTTTCAACTGAGTGTGACAAAAGATCACATCTAGCGGCAGTAAAGATTCTCTTCCTCTCACAGGGGTATCAGTCTTTCGAGGAGCACATGTAGAGGTTTTTGGAGCTTTAACATCTCATCCACTATGATGATGCCAGCCTCTGTGTGTTTTTCCAGGCAAGTTTTAATCAGTAGACAAAAAGCATGCCTGCCTGGAGACAGTCCTCGAGGGACATTCATGGAGTTTGAGAACTGATTGCTTTTCATTGCAGATCCCCCTTTACCATCGGTGAGATGGAGGATCACAAAACCACAGTCCACATCGTGTACATCAGCACTTCAACCATGCTCCCAGTGGAATTAAAGCCTGAGCCCACCACAGACACAGAGCCGGAGCCTGCCAGGATGGCAGCGCCAGAGCCGTTGCATGAAGCCAGTCCTGGAGCCTGAGCCCGAAAACATGTCTGACCAGGTGTGTGAGCCGGCATTATCCATTCTAGTGGGCATGTTGTATACAAAGGAATGGAGTGGAGCCACTTCTGCCAAGGCTGATGTAAGTGTGCTGACTCTAAATCCCTTGGAGTGATGAGTTTGCAAGGATAAACAACATGCCTATTTTGTCACCCCATTATCAAGTTAGTATGGTCTGTGATGTCCCCATCCTGAATCCCTACCACCTCCTGTACCTGTTCCATGTCAGCCAAGAAGGCTGTTCCTGAATTATCTGTCTGTCCTGTATTGACCAAGGATGCTGCTTTTAAACTCTCTCCCTGTGCTACCCAGTATTTTTTCCCTGACTTTGCTGGCCCCTTTAGCCCTTCAGCTCCTCCTAAGCTGTCCGTACCTATTATCATGGATCCGCCTGGGGCTTCCAGTTTGCCAGCTCCGCCTTGGAGTGTCGACTCTCTAGCTCTGCCTAGAACTTCCAAGCCTGTAACTCTACCTCGGCTCATTGATCAGTTGACTCCCTCTTGGTTACTCACTTCCTCTGCTCCACCGGGCTTCCTCGTCCCTTTGGCTCTGCCTTGTTCAGTCTTCGCTTTGCCTTTACCATGGGAATTCTTCTGAAACTCATGCCTCCACCCCATTTGGCTCTGTCGGGCTCCACCTTTTTCTCAGTTGGACTGACTCTGCTTCAGTCTTCCAGCACCTTGGCTTCACCTCGGCCACTCATCCCCACAGCTCTGTCTTGGTCTCCAGGACCTTCAGTGTTGTCCAGTCTCTTTGGCTCCGCCTGGGTCTCCACCCCCAGAGCTCCCTCTCAGTCATGCGTCCCCCTGCGCCCACCTGGTACTTCCTCCAAAACTCCACCATGGCTCAACCCTCCCTTGACTCTGCCATGGGCCTGCAACCTGGTTCTCCTGTTGGGGGTTACTCCCTGGGAGGTTTTGTCCTATTTACCCTGTGTTCTCTGCCTAAGCCCCCTCCCGCCCTCCTCTGTTGGAATATTATGTTTGATGTTTTAAGACATAAGGTGTGTTCACTTTCGAGGAGCTGAAAATGGAGACACGAAGTAGGACACTTTCTGTTTCCCATAGTGACACTTGCGCAATGTTTTCATACTGTATCATAGCTGAAGTGAAATAAATGCAACGTTTGTTAAACACATATATGTTTCAGAGACATTTTCATTATATACTTAATGTACTGCTTAATACAGTGTCGGTTTGTACAAGAATAAAATAGTCTAATAATATAGTGGGGTCTACTTTTTTTTTAATCAGTTTTATTTTAATAAACATGGCACAATATAATATTGTGACTACATAAAAAGAGCTTTTACTTTTATAAAAATACAGATTTGTGAGCATTAGTGGAACTGTCAGAATAAACATGAAACACAGATGATCGTTGTCATGTGGTGAATCCTGCCAATTGTGGAACAGCTGTTTCATTTTCAGAGCTTGTGAAGCTGCTCTTGAAAGCTGTGGGAGCTGAGTCAGCTGTCTGCTTTCGAATCTGTACTCCATTACATTACACAGTTGACATAATGTAATCTGACTACTTTCTGATTACTTTTGGCCTAGCTCATTTATCATATTAATTTAAATAGGATAATCTTGTTCTATATTGACAAAAATATAAAGCAAAACAAAATATATTCCATTCTTTATCAACAACATTTAATAAGTACGTTTAATATTACATTACGCCAGGGTTTCCCAGACTAGGGTTTGTGAAGGAACTGCAGAGATTCAAGAGTTTAAAGAAAAGCTATTAAGTAATTACAAAAACTCAAAGCAGCGATAATTCCCCTTAGGGTAAACAGAACAGAACCAAAGTATTGCAATATCATTAATTTTCTTAATGACAATAATTAATGAAACAACATAATTGAAGAATTGAGTCTGATCAACAGAAATATCAGAAGGGCAAGTCCTGACTGGACAAATGAGGAACTGGGGATGGAGGAGGGTAATTAGCTCCTGAGCAATGTGATAAAGCTGCTGATAATACTGAATGAACCATATATATATATATATATATATATATACGAATGTGGTGATAGGCGTCGTATTCCTATAGGTCAGTCTGAATCAGCTGAGTGTCAGCTGATGCGAGCCTGACTAATGTGACCTGCCAGAACTAACGCATTACGCTTGATCTAAACTAAACACAATTATGTCAGTGTATTTTGATGATCCATTGCAACAACAAACATAATTGTTTTCTAAATACTGTTATAGCAGCCAGATGTAAACTAATATGAAATGTCATGTGCCCAACTAAAGGAAACACTTATTACGATAATGATGTTTTTAAACATCTATTATTTACAACAGAAAAATCAACATTAACTAAAGCTAAACCTGTTAATTTTCAATAAAAACTTTTGTAGTTGTATGAAAGAAATAAAGTCAAACTCATTGAAATGGGACCGATTATGCAAAAATTACTTTTACATTGCAAGAACATTTAACAGCAGCATTCAAGACACTGATTCTTATTAAAGCTTCTAGAGTTATTCAGTCAAGAGCAGTGAGTGATATTTTGCATTTGTACAGTATTTTTAAATTTACATTAACAGCACAGACAGCAGCAGGTACTGCAAATTAGGCTGCAGTCACTTTAATACACACATAATACAATATACATGTGACTTCTTTCTCAGCTGATTACGTTCACAGCCATAACTTACTGTGTTTATGAGAACTTTGTTTGTATTTGAAATAACCTTATGTGTATTTGGCAGTTTAAGGGCAATAAGTCCCCTTTAAAAGTTAATTTAACACTGAGGATTTAGCAACTATTTATACACATATGAACATAGTGAACGAATGAATATGAAAGTCAGACCTCAGTATGTTAAGTTGACAGTGTGAACTCTTTAGTCCAACAGAGAGCATCTTCACCCCTGAATCCCGTAGATCATTGTTACTCAGATCCAGCTCTCTTAGATGAGAGTTTGATGACTGTAGAGCTGAAGACAAACTTTCACAGTGCAAATCAGAGAGACCACATCCAGCAAGTCTATAACAGAGGATGACATGTTTTCTGTATTCTGTGCATAACAATGGAATTTTATTGATCACATATCAATGCACAAATGTTCTCTGCAAACACTAGTTTACTACAGTTTTCTTTCAACAACTGCAAGGACCTCAACTAGAGAACACTTCACCATAATGGTGACTTTAAACAAACTGTTTGCAGAAAAACATCAATATTAAACCTCTTAATTCTCAAAAACTTTTGTACACAAATGAAAAAAATATTGTGCACAAATGGGAAAATAAGCCAGAATCCATTTTAACAGCTATGAACAGGAAGCTCAGTGGGATGCTGATCTCCTGGAGCACCAAAAGTGTTCCTAAAAAGTATAAAATGGATGTGTTGTAGTTTACATTTTTAAGGTTTCCAAACATGGTTATGAACAGATTTAGATGGATTCTTTTGGCTTCTCTTTTTATCAGTCACCACTTATGCATCCAAAGGTTCCTAAGGAATTTTTATGGTGGTTCAGGCGTAACCTTAGGGATTATTCTCAAGATGGGTGCAAGGCAGAAACTGCCTGTGGACCAATCAGCAGTCCTGGCCTTTTCCACACTTAAAGGGGTCATGAATTGAGAAATCAACCTTTCCTTGCGCTTTTGATATATAAGAGGTCATCATACTATAACTGAAAACTTCCTTGTTAGTCCAATAAAAACTTTTATTGACACCAGGCCCATCGAACAACTGATCCTGGAATGTGCCTATCATAGGTGAAACCCTGCCTCTGCAGAAGAAATCAACGGCTACTTCATCATTGCAACCTTAGCCCTGCCCACTGGCGTGTTGGTGAGATGACGAGGAGAGGAGAGCGATACAGGACAAAAATAACATTATCTTTCAAAGGATCCTAATGCTGGGAATATGGTTATTTATTTTCAACAATGTGAATGTCTTAGTTGAGCTTTATTTATTTGAATTCACTGTCGATTCAATCACATTTCGACGCAGGCTTTGCAAACAGACTTTTACAATATGGACTCGACAATAATGTGACTTGTAAGTAACTGTGTTAATTATAATGCCTGATCTGATGTTATGATTCATGTACAGCCAGATGTTCTTTGTCTATGTGTCAGTAAATTAAACCAGTGACTAAACAAGCAACTTCACATTGTTTCTCTTAGTAGAATAAAAATAGTCTGTTATTTAAATGGTGACTGAGTTCTGGATATGTGCTGAAACTCCCATTTTATTCAACGAATCTCTTAGTTATATCGTGTTTGCACTGTTAGTGAAGATGAAAGCATTTGTTACTGTGCAGAAATTGAGTTGCAATGACGAGATCACTGCTTTCATGCGCCCAACAACATGTCTGTGATCGGCTGTTCATCACTGCAACCTTTCATGCCCCGATCTAAATATAATGCCATAGATCTAAATGTAATGCAGCACTTTTCATGAATAGTTAACGTTGAGAGTTGTAATAGTAAAAACGTGCTAAACGTTTTTGAGAGAGTAAATTGAAATGGAAAGATGTCAGCCAATCACAGCATTGGGCATTTACACTGAAGTCTCACAGCAGACACGCCCTGTTAAAATCAGAGAGCTATAATCAGGGTAGATGTCATGTATCCTGCGCCTGTTGTTTCTGTCCACTCATCACCAGAGGTCACCCATTCACCATAAAGACTTTTTTATGGCACATACAGTTACATGTTACTCCAGACTACATTTCCCATGTTTCATTGCTCTAATCACTTCCACACCTGTAGTCAGTCACAAATACTATAAAACACTGACTTGCAAACTCACTGATCGCCGAGTATTGTTAGTGTATATCGCTGTTTAGCTGATAGCTACTTTACGGAGCCTCTCCGAGTGTTCTTAGTCTAGTCCTGCTCTTGCTCGTTTCCCGTGTCTTGATCCTTGCCTGGTTTTCGTGTTCTGTCTGTTCTCTGCCTGCCCTGGACTCTTGCTCGCCTTGGATTATCCCTCTCGTCTCGGCCTGTTCGGATACTGATTGCCCCACGTCTGGACTCTAGCCTGGATATCTGGATTACCCTCTAACCTTGCCCATTGGATTACGTTCTCCATTTGTTGACCTGTCCCTGGAATGCTCTTTGTCTTGCCCTAATATCATACTTATCTGATGATATTGGACTGAAAATTTTGTTCTTTAAGTTATATTATTAATCTTACTTTCATGTTATAAGCTAAACAGATGTTATATAAAACTTAGTCTTGTCAACATTTTGGAAATTGTTTTTGTGTTCATTGAGATATTGTTTAAAATGTTACTTTTCAAAGGGGGTGTACTCATTTACGCTGAGCACTGTATATTTCTACAGAAGTTTACCCTGCTATAGTTTACATAATCCCAGAAATGTGAAAAGGGTCCAGTGTTTATTTGCTTATCTCTGTTCAGCAGGGGGATTTCATATGTTTGTTTATAAGCCTATGGAATCATGCTACAGTTTCATATATATGCATGAACACAATCCAGTATAGCTGAGGTATCCTGCTAATGATCAACGTGATGTGCAGGTCTTAAATAGTATTAAATTGTGTAAATTTTAATAAATGACTGCAGATACCCTGTTAAAATGTGAATACCATTAAATTACAAAAACATTCCATGTTACATACTGTAGCTGCATACTGTAGATTTTCACAGCACTGCATATTTACATACTATGTTATACACAGGTTAAAGTATCTGCCAGCCATAGTTATGAAACACCTTCATAGACATATTTGGGGACAGTGAATGAGTGAATGTGAAAGTCTAACCTCAGTTTGTGGAGTTCACAGCGTGAACTCTTTAGTCCAACAGAGAGCAACTTTACTCCTGATTTCTGCAGATCATTGTTACTCAGGTCCAGCTCTGTCAGATGGGAATTTGATGGTTGGAGAGCTGAAGACAAACTTTCACAGTGTAGATCAGAGAGACCACATCCAGCAAGTCTACAACAAAGAATGACATGTTTTCTGTAGTCTGTGTATAACAATGAAACAGTCTTTTATTGATCACATATCTGATATTCCATGTGATATGGAGGTCTCTAAAACACAATTTTTGATGCAGCAGCTGTATGAAAACCCAAACAAAAGAACATGAGGTGGAGTCTGAATATGGAGGTGAGCTGAAAGTGTGGTGCACAACAAGCACAACAAGAAATCTCACTGCAGACTTGCACTCCCCGACTTGGACCCTCAGCCACTCACGCTTCCTTTGCCAGTGACATCACATGCAGTCGCCAACTGCAGTCTCTGCTGACTGTGACACTACCTATTAGTGCATAGTGGTACTTCCAATGTAGAATTACTTCAAACTGAATTCAATAATTAAATTACCATATGCACATTTTATTTGTCAATTTGTAATTATATGCTGTTTTAATTGCTGATATACAATTATTAAAAGTTACACAGACTAACAAATTGTGGCTCTTTGAGTTTAGACATTTTATTGTAGTTGTGGTACCTAACTAGCCATGATACCACTCTGTTACTATCTTGAATACATAAAAAAAACTGAGTGTGTCCAATTCCAGCACACACAGCCTGTGTGTATAACTACAGGGGCCTTTTTTTTTTTTTTTTTTTCGTCTCCTTGGTATTACACCTGTAATGACTGAGAGAAATCGGACACAAGTATTTGTTATATTTAACAAGCTTTTAAACCCCTTACCAACCACAAAACAAGGTCCCTATTTATCTGTGACAACCCCCCCAAAAATAGAACAAGGCCTCTGGTTGCCATGGTGTTATGACTTAAAAGAATGCAAAGCTCTGCTCTAAATTTTCACAAAAAAGACACAAAGCCTGTAAAAACACTCTTCGGCCTCAATTTATAGACGAACTGTTCCATAAATGAGCATGCATCCCAGGACATGTATAATTATTACTGTCTGGTATAGCGTCTCTTGTATTGTACCTTGTTCTATGCATGCCTTATGATAGAGAAGGAACAGGGTACATTATCTAAAAATTCTGTGTCCAAACCTGTGCTTCGTCAAATAAATGCAGTTAAGTCCTGTCAGACGAAAATACTCAGTAGGCTACTGGCGAATTTCAATTGTCTCATTACTCTGTACATTTTACAAATAGGATGCAAAAGATACGAATTTGTGATATACGCAACATTATGTATGTAAACGGCTCAAGGCCAGATAATTTTAGTGATATAACAAAACTTATGCGACAATGCATTTTTTTAGGGATGACGTCATTACGCACACCATTTTATTGGTAAAAGGCCAACTGGATGGAAACATCCTGGGGACAGCAAATTTCGCACACCCGAAACACGCACAGAGAGCACCGTCACAGACAGTGCGCCAGTACAGATTTGAGATCTCTTTCGCACTTGAATAGACAAAAACAAACAAAATTTTTCAACAAAATTGTTGGAAAGCCCATTATTGGCAAGTATCCTTCTAAACACAGTTTTAAATGAGTTAAACAGTCTTAAGTGACTGTAAAGAGTTGGGAGAAAATTGGGTGTTTTTCTAATAAACCTAATAAACCTGCTGCCGTCTGTGTCATTAATGTTAATCAAAGAACAAAAGAAAAAGAGAAAATCACTCACTGAGTAACTTTTGTAGCTTTAATAAGGATTAATCTATATTGAATTTATACAGTGAAGAATGTGCAGTGTT
The DNA here is from genome assembly GCA_039654765.1 of Mylopharyngodon piceus. Classification (NCBI taxonomy): domain Eukaryota; kingdom Metazoa; phylum Chordata; class Actinopteri; order Cypriniformes; family Xenocyprididae; genus Mylopharyngodon; species Mylopharyngodon piceus. The sequence continues at coordinate 25,444,573 of CM077454.1, forward strand.
ATTTTACATTTGATTTTATTCAATTTCTGTATATTTCCTACCTGTATATTACTGTTAACAGTACCTGAAAATCTTAAAGCACTATTTACAAGGTTACATAGGTCAAAAACAATGAAGACAATAACTTTTTTTGTGGTGGGACCAGTGAAAATTTTAGCAGGGCAAATAAAAATCCTGTAGTAAAAAAGCAAAATCCTTAAAAAATATATTTTTCATTTCACTAACCATGCATAAGCATAATTTTCTCAAAAAAAAAAAAAAAACCTTTATAATGCTGCTCACATATTGTAGCAGAGTTTGTGCTGCACCTCAGACCCCAGAGGGTTAATACTGCATTTAATAAAGTGAAGAAATTATATCTGTCAATACTCATTCTACTGATCAGATAATCCAATTTTACATCTAACAATATTAAAGGGAAAGTGACGCGTTTCACCCATCTAAGTGCACACGCACACAGTGAGTACTGAACACACACTCGGAGCAGTGGGCAGCCATTTTTGCACCCGGGGAGCAATTAGGGGTTAGGTGCCTTGCTCGCTCAAGGGCACCTCAGTTGAGGGTAATGAGAGTGAAAGAAACACTGTTCATTCACTCCCCCAACTACATTTCCTAGTAATGGAAACTGAGACTCGAAGCCACGTTGCTGAGACTTGAACCCATGACCTTCAGGTTACAAGTCTGACTCTCTAACACAACTGCTCCCTAAGCCAAGGTAAGTTTAGTGTGAAATAAAAGAATCACACATTTGTTTTTTATCTTTCTGACATACAGCAGGGTAAATATCAGAGTAAAGAGGTTAGGGAAATGTTCTTAGAACGTTCTGAGAATGTTAGAAGGAAATTATATTTATGTAAAGAAAACTTTCCTAGCTAACCAACAGAGTCTGTTCTAGGAACCAAAACTCTTTTAGCTGAGATGCAAGAATACTCACACAGCTTTTCTGCAGTTCATCACAGCTGGTATCAGTCGTTGTCTTCCTTCATCTGATGTGTTATATTTCATAAGATCAAACTCATCCAGCACCTCTTCCGACATCTGAAGCATGTAGGCGATTGTTGAGCAGTGAGCAGGAGAAAGTTTCTCCTCTGAGTGTTTGTCTGATTTAACAAACTCTTGAATCTCTATGTACAGAGTCTGATCATTCACTTCCAGCAGACAGAGGAACAGATTAATGGACCTGTCAGCTGAAAGATTGTCATTTGTCTTTATTTCATCTTTAATGTACTGTGTGATTTCTCTTATGGTCTCTGAGCTGTTCTCTGTGTGTACCAGAAGATCAAGTAAGAGTCTCTGATTGGACTCAAGGGAGATGCCCAGCAGGAACCGCAGAAAAAGATCCAGGTGTCCATTTTCATTCTGAAGAGTTTTATCAACTGCTGATATTAGTAGCTCATACAGAGAAACTTCATAAGAGATGTGCTCATTATAACCACAATTAGAATAATATTCAGAGCCATGATCATATTTATATTTTTCACCCAGAAACTGCAGTAATTCCTTATTCTTAACTACATGGGAATAAAACACATAGAACGCAGCTAGAAACTCCTGAAAGCTCAGATGTATGAAGCTGTAGACTTTTCTCTGATGAATCACAGATTCCTCTTTAAAGATCTCAGTGCAAATCCCACAATACATGGAGGCGTCAATGACATCAGTGCCACTCTCAATCAGGTCCTCCTCATAGAACATCACATTGCCCTTCATCAGCTGTTTAAAAGCCACTTTAGCAAGTTTTCCAATCACCTCTCTGTTGGACTGCAGGAGTTTCTCTGGATCTCTCTTTTCATACTTCTCATTCCTCATGTTAATCTGAGTCAGCAGAAAGTGAATGTACATTTCAGTTAGAGTTTGAGGAATTTCTGCACTCAGATCTTCTTTTAGGATCTTTTGAAGCACAGTGGATGAGATCCAGCAGAAGACAGGTATGTGGCACATCATGTGGAGGCTTCTTGCTCTTCTGATGTGTGAGATGATTCTGTTGGCTTGATGCTCGTCACTGATTCTCTTCCTGAAATATTCCTCCTTCTGAGGCTCATCAAATCCCTGAATTTCTGTTAGACGGTTGATGTATTTGGAGGGGATTTGATTGGCTGCTGCTGGTCTGGAGGTGATCCAGATGAGAGCAGAGGGAAGCAGCTCTCCTGTCATGAGGTTTGACATCAACACAACCACTGATGAAGTCTCAGTTACATCAGAAACTTTCTCACTGTCTGAAAACATCAGTTTCATTCTGCTTTCATCCAGACCATCAAAGATGAACACAACTTTACGCTTCTCATAAATATTTGAGTGCAGATCTTGAAGTTCAGGATGAAAGTCCAGCAGAAGTCTGTGAAGACTGTACTGATGATCTTGAATCAAGTTTAGCTCTCGAAATGGAAGCACAAACATGAAATCTACATCCTGATTGGCATTTCCCTCTGCCCAATCCAGAACAAACTTCTGCACAGAGACGGTTTTTCCAATTCCAGCAATGCCTTTAGTAAGAACAGTCTTGATTTTGTCTCTCTCTTCACATCCTGGTTCAGGCAGAGGTTTAAATATGTCATTGCATTTGATTGCAGTGTCTTGAGAGTGGTGTGTTCTGGGTGTTTTCTCCATCTGTAAAATCTCATGTTTTTCATCCACCACTTCACTCTCTCCTTCTATGATGTAAAGCTCTGTGTATATCCTGTTCAGCAGAGTTTGGTTATCTTGAACTTTGATTCCCTCAAATAAGCTCTCATACCTGTTCTTCATTCTGGTTTTGTGTTGGTCTTTGATTCTCTGTAGTTTATCATCTACTGGTTGGTGAGAATTCTGCTGCAGGTCTTCAGGCTGATCATCTCTATTCACAAAGCAGACACAAGAACAACACAATGAATTAATGAAAGCATGAGCAGCAAGATATTTTAGTAAAGCCAAATGTATTACTCTCAAAACTGATTAAGACATAATTAACAGCTTTAAAACAGGCCCAGACTATTTTTATGCCAAACCTCCAACATTGAGCTATAACAAGATTTATTATTAAATTTACAGATGTGAAAATCTTCCCATGTTTGTTAAAACTGTATAACATTGTATATCTATAAAAATGATACTACCCCTCTCTAAAAATGGACCTTCACTCTTTACTTAAATAAAGAGAATTAAACTGTTACGGGGGTAACAAAGAAGAGAGTTGAAGCCAGAATCTATTAGGAAACTGTCTTTATTTTCAGTTTTTCTCAGTTCCTTTTGTACATTTCTAGAATCATTTGAAACTTGACAAACTGTAAACGTGTCCCTTAAATCTGACTGGTTGACTGGAATGTTGTTCCAGGATCAACAAATGTTAATCCAGGAACATGTCTTACTTGGTGAAATCACATTTACCTATATATCTGTAAAAAGTATTTTTATTGTAAACTGTAAAATGCAAGTGGAGTACTGTAACGTGAAGCACTTCAGTAAGTAAACAGTTGTACAGAAAAGTGCACATTGTGCACATTACACATTCCCCATTTGTGGCACATATCATCTCATTCAGGTTTTTGCTTCAGAGCCAAGTAGTTACAGTCTTCCAGTCACCAAGCAACGAAAATGTGCCCACCAGTCTGCCTGTCCCCAGCAGCATCTACACCTGCTCAAGCATGACTAGAGACAAATCCCCGGCCGACCCATCAAGCTTCCCACTAGAAGATGATGCAGCTGTCCCTCAGGAGGAGGGCCGAGTGGAGAATCCTTGTTTTTTCTGCTTTCTGTTCCGCAGTACCCACATTTTTAATAAAAGAGCAGTTTCCTCAATCTCTGGGCCAAACAGGGTGCGCCTCATTCCATTCCACATTCGCCATGAGCCAAGAGGTTGCGATTCAAGGACGCGTTGCATCTACAAGTGTCTCTGGCCATCCCTTCGCAATATCCTTAGAGACAAGTAAATGTCACACCTCAATTACAGTCTCTACTTTGGGATGCTATGCTTCCCGGGCTAACTATATAATTATGACTGATCTTGGATTTGTGAGTTTTGAACTTGGACCTTCACAAGCTCCCATTCAAACTGCTGATGCAGAAACGCATTCCCACATGCGTTCATCCCCAAGAATGGTTCATCCTAGGGATTCCTGGGGGAGTCCTCCCACTGCCAGCTCAAATGTGCAAATACGCATTTCCCCCAGTGAGCCTACAGACACTGTGCAAGGTGAGGGAGGATGAGCAGCAGGTCCGGTGGTGGTACACACCATCTCTCAAGCTAGAGCTCCCTCTACCAGGTGAGTGGAGTCTGTTCGCTCAGTTGTGCTCTTCCCGTCAGGAAGACCCCAGGAGATACCCAATCAGTACTGTGCTTTCTTTCCTGTAAGAAGGGTTGGAGCAGAGGCCATCCCCCTCCACCTTGAAGGTGTATGTTTCTGCAATTGTGGCACATCACGTTACAGTTGACGGGAATTCTCTGGGAAAGCACAACCTGGTCGTCGGTTTCCTGAGAGGCGCCAGGAGGTTAAATCCTCCCAGGCCGTGCCTTATCCCCTTTCTGGGATCTTTCTGTGGTCCTTTCTGGTCTGCAAAGAGCGCCCTTTGAGGCAGTTGAACTTAAGATCCTGTATCTAAAGACAGCGCTCCTGATCGCGCTCACTTCCATCAAGAGGGTGGGGGACCTGCAGGCATTTTTGGTCAGTAAGTCATGACTTTAGCTCGGGCCGGCCACTTCTCATGTCATCCTGAGACCCCAGCTCAGATACGTGCCCAAAGTTCCCATCACTCCTTTTCAGGACCAGGTGGTGAACTTGCAAGTGCTGTCCCCGGAGGAGGTAGACCCAGCCCTTGCGTTGCTGTGTCCCACTCATGCCCTGCTTGTTTAAGTGAACTGCAGAGCTTCAGAAGCTCTGAGTAGGGGTCCGTTCTTCATACCTGGATTACTCAATTAGCTGGATTTCATTACTGATGATTTGACATGATCCAGGATTGTTAGGTTCTTCAAAGCTCATCCTGGAGTTGCTGTCATAGCAACAGGTCTGTAAGCTCAAATCTGCTTGGAAGCAGCTAATTTCATGTAAACAGGATTAGAGTGCATCTTTTTAAGCGGAGGTGATACTTAAAGTCTGTGCCAGCCACTGCTACTTTCTTATAAGAATACCTTATTGAACCAGGGACAATAATAATTATTATTATTTATTATTATTACTGTTATATTAATTTTATAGCTAATTTGAAAATAATTATAATGTTGTGTAGTTTATCATAATATAGATGGTTTTACTCATTGAGAGATTTATGTGTGAGGGAATAATTACCTAATAATTTTATTGGAGTCTTACACACAGTAACAAATTTTCAGCTATAATGGGAGTGGCTTGATGCAGTGCAGGACATGCAGATAAAAAATGCTGTCTTGCTGTGACATTAGAAAAATTTTCTTTAAACTTAAGAAACTTATTAATGCTGTCACGTTACAAATATGCTTCACCGGTAAAATTAAACCAATTGCTAAATACAACATTTAAATAAAAATGTAAAGCCTGTAAATACTAGAAATCGGGAAATAATGTAAAAAAAATTGGGAATCATGTAACAAACAGTGTACATTTCATTTATCTATTATAACTTTTGTCATTTTGGTCCCTTGGCTGTTTCCTTATAAAGGCCCAGAATTTCCAGTTGTTTTCATCAGGTATGTGATGTTCTTTTTTAATATGATGTCATTACATCGCTGTCTTGCCGCCAGCCAATCACTGCATTGCTGATCATGGTTTTGAGTATCGATATATCTGCCCTTTCTAATCAACACAAGAATGCACAATAATCTCAGACAAATGAATTCAGATATCTTAATCAAATCCACAAATTCGTTTGAAGAACCAAATTAGCCAGAGATCAGTTATCACGATTAGAAGATCAAATCATCTTAGATGTATTAAGCGAGGTATGAATTAAACAGGTTCTTCTTGCACTCTGGACATTTTTGGGCTGCAACATTTGACCAGTGGGTGTCTAATTTCACACCCTCGTTTCACTGCTGCAGTTCATTCACCAACATGCTTGTACTCACGCAGGGTCAGAGATCACTGCTCCATCACTGATATCAGGGAGATGTTTAGATCCATCTCTATTCATAGACATAGATCTGGATACAGCTGGACATGATGCTGAATAACTTTCCTTTTGTCTGATAATGAGAAAACAACAAAAATTCAGATTATCTCTCTTTTTCACTGATGTTTAAGTCTTGACTGTAAGTCTTGTCTCCACTTCTGGTTATTGTCTTACCTGGGGCTAGAGTTCACTGTTCCATCACATAGATTAGGAGGCTGATGTATCGATTCCTCACTCTTCATAGAGACACAGCTGGGCTCTGGAGATGCTGCTCTCTGCTTCTGGTCGTAAACAACACCCTGCTCCTCTCTCTCCCCATAGATATTCATTTTAGAGCCTGTGCATTTGGAGATATAAAATTTGTACTTTCATAAACGCATCTCAAGACCCGACCATTCTGTTCCATTAATCTGCAATCCATCCAAATGTTTTAGAATGGGTGTTAAAGTAATTGGTAGAGTCAGCACATATTTAAATATAAGACAAGTTATGTAAATGCTGAGATTGTTAGTTATTTTGAACTGGTTTGTGGTTCATTATGTTTGTGAACCAGTTGTTGGGGCAATTGACTGCATAGAACTGGGTTTCTTGGAGGTGCATATCACGCTGATTAAAGTCTTTGACAGGTACAGTTGCAAGAAAAAGTATGTGAACCACTTGCAGAATCTGTGAAAATGTGAAAAATTTTAACAAAATAAGAGAGATCATACAAAATGCATGTTATTTTTTATTTAGCACTGTCCTGAGTAAGATATTTTACATAAAAGATGTTTACATATAATCCATAAGACAAAAAAATAGCTGAATTTATTAAAATTAGCCCATTCAAAAGTTTGTGAACCATTGATTCTTAATTCTGTGTGTGGTTACCTGGATGATCTACGACTGTTTTTTTGTTTTGTGATGGTTGTTCATGAGTCTCTTGTTTGTTCTGAGCAGTTAAACTGAGCTCTGTTCTTCAGAAAAATCCTCCAGGTCCTGCAGATTCTTCAGTTTTCCAGCATTTTTTGCATATTTGAACCCTTTCCAGCAGTGACTGAATGATTTTGAGATCCGTCTTCTCACACTGAGGACAATTGAGGGACTCAAACATTCACTGATGCTCCAGAAGGAAACATGCATTAAGAGTCGGGGGGTGAAAACTTTTGAACAGGATGAAGATGTCTAAATTTTTCTTATTTCGTTTAAATATCAATTTTTTCATTTAGTACTGCCCTTCAGAAGCAATAGAAGATACTTGCATGTTTCCCGGAAGACAAATAAGTACAATTTACCTTAATCTTCGAATTCAAAAAGTTTTCACCCCCGGCTCTTAATGCATCGTGTTTCCTTCTGGAGCATCAGTGAATGTTTGAACATTTTTAAATAGTTGTGTTTGAGTCCCTCAATTGTCCTCAGTGTGAAAAGACGAATCTCAAAATCATTCAGTCACTGCTGGAAAGGGTTCAAATATGCAAATAATGCTTGAAAACTGAAGAATCTGCAGGACCTGGAGATTTTTCTGAAGAACAGAGCTCAGTTTAACTGCTCAGAACAAACAAGGGACTCATGAACAACCATCACAAAACATAAAAACAGTCGTAGATCATCCAGGTAACCACACACAGAATTAAGAATCAATGGTTCACAAACTTTTGAACGGGGTTATTTTAATAAATTCAGCTGTTTTTTTGTCTTGTGGATTATATGTAAACATATTTTATGTAACTGAATAATTTTATATTTTTCACTTTATAAATATGAATAAATTACAAATCTTTTTCAACTGAAAATGTAATAGAGTCCAGTCTAGAGTTCAAAAGCAACACAAATTCATGTAGTTCCTCTTCACTTCCTTTCCAAATGAGAAAACAATCATCAATATATCTTGCTCAGTACTTAATGTACTGTCCAAAAGAATTATTATTATAAATGACATCTAATTCAGATTTACCCATAAAGAGATTTGCATAACTTCGTGGAGAACAGAAAACACCTTTTGTGAAGAAAATGCATCCAGCATGTCATGACATGTATTTTATCCACAAAATGGTATTGTTTTGTTGGAGTTGAGTGGAATACATTACAGTATGTCCTCAACAGAATGTGCATTACGTAACATGTTAAATCAAGTTGACGTTCATGTTTGCCAGGTATTGTGACTGGTCTTTTTTTCATGCTTTCTTTCATAATGCAGTCAAATATTAAATTCTTTGAGAACTGTCACTTGTAGGGAGTAAATTAAACAAATGACTTTTCCAGAAGAAATATTCTTTTGCCACATATTTAAAGAGAAATTAACATTATGAATCTACCTTCCATTTCTTTGAAAAAGAAATTTCTCACATTGTCACTACAGCCATGCCCAAAAGTATTGGCAATGACTTAAATTTTATGTTTTGCTTCAGTTGTTGTTGTGCTAATTCACATTGTTCCTAGATTAGTGTGTGGGTGACAGATGATGTTATACAGAATACAGATGATGTCTTATTTTCAACATGACAATGTGTATCCGCCACACTGGATAACTGCATCTTCTGAGGCAGTGGCAGAAATGTAGGAGGCTGGTATGTGTGCCTTTTTTTTCTGTGCTGTCGTCTCCGCTGGTTTCAAAACATGTCTCCGTTACATCGTCATTTTCTGCTTGTCCGGCACTTTGCAACAACACAACCTTGTTTCTGCACCGACTTGCAGGAATCAACATGTTTCCAATAACAACATCTGACATTTACGTTTTACGTGGCGTGAGAAAGTCACATAAGCTATGTGAAATTCGATCAGAGCAGTCAGACTGAAACAGATTTTCAGAAATGTGAATTGAATAGGATTTGAAACTATTTCATGTGATTTTTTTTTTTTGCCGTTCACACTTGCTAAATCTGATTGGGGGGGTGTGCCTGTCCATTCCGTCCCGTATATCATGCCAACATTGAAGCATCCTGAGATCATCCATGTGTGGGGTTGCTTTTCATCCAAGGGAATGGCTCTCTCACAATTCTGCCCAAAACACTGCCATGAATAAATAATGGTATCAAAACGTCCCGCAGGAGCAGCTTCTCCCAACGACCCAGGAACAATTTGATGATGATCCGTGCATTCCAGAATGATGGAGCACCATATCACAAGGTAAGAGTGATAATACACTGCGTGCATAATTATTATGTAAGTCGATTTTCTGATCATATTTTTTGAAGAACAGATTGAGATTGTCTCTTGATGGACCAGCAGCACATCCTCTTGTACCACTGTTTGAAGAATTTATCTTCCAGAATCTGGCAGTAAGTTTTGGGAGTTAATTTTCACCCTTGCAGAGATGGACTAAAAATGAACTCCCAAAACTTACTGCCATATTCTGGAAGATAAATTCTTCAAACAGTGGCACAGGAGGATGTGGTGCTGGTCCTTCAAGAGTCACTCTCAATCTGTCTGTCTATAAAGCCTATAAAAAAAAACAGTCTTCATGTATTTTACAACACTTCAGCTTGTGATTCTTATTAAGTGGGGGTCATTTTTTAGTATTCTTTATCTAACCTAAGTCTCTGAGATCCTGACACCTTGCACTTTTGGAGACTCCAGGTAGGTTGCAGTTCTGCAAAATAGTGGTGCTGGAGACTAAAGGGTTCCTGAGGGTTTCACACTTAATTCTTAACCTTAATTCTTAATTTTTATTTTATTTTTTTGCAGTTAACATGTGTCTTTTCTTCTCCACCGGTTTGTGTATGACCCTGCTGACCCAATAAGCATTTTGCTGTCCATTAGTCATGCCTTAACTTTGCAAATTCTAGTATTGCATTATTGCATCCTTCTCATGGCCATTTAATACTTTTTGACTTTTCAGTCTGAGTTAAATCTCTTTTTTGGCTCATTTTATCTCTAAAAGGAAACATACCTAATAATTATATACACCTGAATATAAGGTGTTTTTCACTTCCAGCCTTCATGAACAATTATATATCACATAAATGAATAAATACAAAATTAATAGTAGTTATTAAGATTGATGTGCTTTGGAATTGGTAAAATGTGCCTGAAAAAAAAAATTATATATATATCCGAAAAGATCTTACATCTCTAGATCTTAATCCCACAGAGAACATGTGGTCAGTCCTCAAAAGGCAAGTGGACAAACAGAAGCTCACAAATTTTGATTAACTCTAATCAATAATAAGGCAAGAATGGATCACCATCAGTCAGGATTTGGCTCAGAAGCTGATATCCAGCATGCTAGAGCGAACTGCAGAGGTTATGAAGAAGGGTCAACACTGTAAATATTGACTCTTTGCATATATTGAATGTTTTTGCCAATAATATCCTTTAAAACTTTTTGTTTTCTAGTATACCATTGAAACATGTGAAACACTAATCTACAGATACTGAAGCAGCAAAACACAAAATATGACTGCATTGTGTCATTGTTAGCATACCTGCCTCCTACGCTGATTTTACTGGATTAAAAGTGAAACAGGTTTCACCAGTTACAAAATGCAGTAATGACACCACAACAACATTGACTAGAAGACCTTTAGTGGATATATCAGTAACTGTGTATCTGTGACATTCGATTGTTTTGACACATTAAAATCTGTGCAGTGTTGTGGGAGCTCCAGGACCAGGGGTCCTTTCTTCGTACATCACTAACTCAGTTAGCTGGATTTGATTGCGGACGATTTGGCATGATTTTGGATTGTTTGGTTCTCACCCCGGAGTTGCTGTCATAGCAACAGGTCCGTAAGCTTAAACCTGCTCGGGAGCAGCTTATTTCATGTAAACAAAATTAGATTGCATCTTTTTAAACTGAATTGATACTTAAAATTTGTCCCAGCCACTGCTACGTTATTTCAAGAGTACTCTACTTATTCAGGGACAATAATTTGAAATAATAATAATTTACAAATTAATTGGAAAATAATGTTATAATGTTGTGTAGTTTATAATACTATAGACACAGCCAGTTTTACTCACTGAAAGATTAATTTGTGTTGGAATAATTACAATATAAATGTATTGGAGTCTCACACACATGCTGTACAGGTGTATTATTCCTTATAAAGGTCCAGAAATTTGTCAAGTTGTTCATCAGATGCATGTCTTTTTTAATTATATGATGTCATTACGTTGCCGTCTTGCCGCCAGCCAATCACTGCATTGCTGATCGTGGATCGAAAATCGATATATCTGCACTTTTTTCAGGGAACCCAAGAATGCAGTAATCTCAGACAATTTAATCCAGATATTTTAATCCAATCCGCAAATTCGTTTGAAGAACCAAACTGGCAAGAGTTCAGTTATCACTATTAGAAGATCAGGCATCTGTCAAATCATCTCAGATGTATTAAGCGACATACGAAGAAGGGACCCCAGGGTTGAGAAAAAACCCCTGATCTAGGATCATCACAGTCTGCTGAGAAGTGCTATGATGATCTAATCAAATCAAACAGCAGCAGTGGACTACTGAAGTACGGCAGCTAAAAGTGTTTTATCTTTGTTAGTTTTTCGTTGTGCAGTACAACTCAACATAGTGAAACACTATGATAATAACTATAATAATGATCTGAATCAGATTATGTGTCATGTAAATATAAACCCTTATTATACATAAAACTACCTTTAAAAATAGCTTTAATGAAAATGATATAATCAGCCTTGTGTGATTCACATACAAAGACACGTCATGACATAAAGAGGTTAAATAAAATAATAAAAATTACTTCACCACAGCATTAAAGTCTCAGAATGTTACAAATGACACATCATAAGACAACACACATACATGAAAACGACTATAGAAAGATGAATCACTCACCTCAAATATTTGTAGATCTATTTCCTTCTCCAGACTGCCGTGTTGAACAGCAACTCTGAAATTTCTTTCACTGTTTCAGGTAAATATGAGAATCAAATAAACGGCCGCCAGACATGTAAAAACATGCACTAACTCTGAACTGGTTTATTGTTCATGTAGGGAAGTTGTAGTATGTTCTCCAGGTCTTAAGGGGAGTTGTGTTTTATTGCTGTGTGAGCCATCTTTACACAGGTCGAGCTGATGTTTAGCCACAGTTCTGTTAACTTGTGGGAAAGATATGGAGAGTTATTGTTGTTCTCTATTATATCTATTTAATTTAATTAATTATATTGGCAATCCGTGTTAGTTAAAGAAATATATTGTTGTTAAGATGTTTATTAATGTGTATGAGATTTTTTTTTTTTACAGTTGAAAGTCACAAGGATGACAGCATCTGAGACGGGGGGACATTCCAGTGTTGGACCTTAAGTGTGGATCCACTCCACAATACTAAACATCACACTGTGGCTTGATGAAGCCCTGATGTTGATGTGCATTGATGATGAGATCATTCTAACACACCAAAGACCCAATGCTTCAAATGGCCTGAACAAGCTGAATTCCTCAGCTTACACCACAATCGCAGTACAAGTAACCCTCCACAACACTTTAGCTAAGGCTAATATATTGTGGTTAATATATTGTTTCAGATAGAAGTGAATGCTTCAGCTAGATGGCTAACATTGCAGAAAGAGTTGCAAGTTGTAAATGCATTGTATATGCAAGCTTGGTGAAAAACTAAATAAGCTAGCTAGATACATGTGATTATCTAATGCTAACACCCAGAGCTGTGCTTCATTCCTAAGAAATGCTGGTTCAGGTGGAGTGTGAGGAGAACCTGAAATACTACAGGTCTGAATCCCAGAGAAAAATGACTGCTATGACTACTGCCAATTCATTCAAGAAGGCAAGTTAACCTCTTTTTGAATAATTTCACATTATTACAGTTTTATATGAAACCACAGTTGTTTACAGTATGTACCATAAACGTGCGTGTAAGAGTATTTGTAATTTGTCTGCATATAGATTGATCAAAATAATACACCATCAAAATGGTTGGCACCAGTGGAAGACCAGGAACTGTTGTGCCCATTGAGATCATGTGCATGTGATACAATACAGTACACGGAGACCCACGATAAGAGGTTTTCAAATGACAGTATTACACCATTTGTACATAATGAATAACTCGTACCGCCACCTACTGGCAGTTTTAGTATTTAAAAGAATCACTTTTCACGTTATTATCATTGTTGCATTTTTCTCTATTGAACATTTTTTATTTATTCAAAACATTATAAATGTCGTAAAAGTATTTATAAAGATAAAAAATGCACTGGAAAGTCAATTTAGGAGGCAAATATTGTCCTTTAATGGAAAATGTGAAGTCTAAGTGGAAGAGAGGGGGTACGCCTCAGGGGGTACACTACTGACTTAGAATTACAGTATATTGGTGGTGTCTCTTCTGGCAGTATTTTATTGTAAATTTAAATACAGATATACAAATTTACTGTTAAGTAATTTCATTTTTACAGTAATAAACTGAAAAATAATTCCGAGTATGAATACTGTAAAGTTACAGTAGATTACTGGCGTCTCTGCTGCCAGTATTTAACCGTTAATTTACAGATTTCTTTTACATTGTGTCTCTGTTATTACACAACTCGTGGTTGAATCAGAAAGTGTTTTAACATGAAAATAATGACACACCGTAAGTTCAGTCTTGCAATGGACTGACCACCTTTTAAGGTGTTTCCATGCCTTCAGCCAAGACATGCTGGGATAGATTCCCAAAGCAACAACGTGTCACTTCTTACATTCGCTGGGAATTGAATCCATGACTTTGGCATTTCTAGTGTCATGCTCTACTGCTTGAGCTAAAGTAAGAGATATAAAGCTATATCCATTACTTGGTTATTGTTACTTCTTTAAAATAACAGTATATTAATATAGAATATCATTCAAATAGTATGAGGCCCGAAAATCCGTGGTGCAACCAGGATGACAGCTGTAGATAATGGGTTGGGGGGGAATTGATTCACATATGAATTGCAATTCTATCTTCTGCCAATTTGAATCGATTCACAAATTTAAAAAATCGATTTTCAAATGTTTATTAATAGCATGATGTTGTTGGATCAAAGATGGAGAAAGTACACTGCAAAAAATGCTTTTCTTTTCTTTTCTTTTATTTTATGTTTCCAGACAAATTCTTAAATCCAGATGCTTTTACTAGATAAGTAAAATGACATAAGATGACATATTTATAACATATTTTTTGTTTTCTGGGGGGGAAAAAACAACAAAAAAAACATCAAAATTAAATGAGTTTTTGATTAAAACAAGCAAAATTATCTGCCAATGGTGTAAGAAAAATAATCTGGTTTCTGTTTGAAATCTTGTTTCTTGTTTATTATTTTCTTTACCCCATTGGCAGATAATTTTGCTTGTGACGCTCGTGCTGTGTTTGCATACTTTATCACAGCTTAAGTGAAATAAATGCAATATTTGTCAAATACACAGATGTTTCTGAGACATTTTCATTCAATATGTACTGCTTACAGCGTCTGTGCAAGAATAAAGTTCAATATAAACCTATACTATTTACATACCAATGTAGTGGGGTCTACATTTTTATCAGTTTTATTTTGATAGACATGACACAATATAATATCACGACTACAAGAAAAGAGCTTTTACACTTACACTCTTACTTAGAGTTTTTGTCCTGTTTCTAGTCCAAATATCTAAAAATTCTTAAATCAAGAAGCATTTTCTAGACAAGTTAAAATTATTGTCGTTTTCAGAAAAAAATAAGTTAAAATTAAGCGAGTTTTTCCTTAAAACAAGCAAAATAATCTGCCAATGGGGTAAGCAAAATTATTTCAAACCGAAAAACAAGATTATTTTGCTTACCCCATTGGCAGATTATTTTGCTTGTTTTAAGGAAAAACAAGGCAATAATTTTTACTTGTCTAGAAAATGCTTCTTGATTTAAGAATTTTTAGATATTTGGACTGGAAACAAGACAAAAAAATCTAAGTAAGAAAAGCATTTTTGTAGTGTACTGTTATAAAAATACAGATTTTTGAGCATTAGTGGAACTGAAGGTTTCATAATAAACACGAAACACGTGATCGTTGTCATGCGGTGAATCTGGCCAATCGTGAAACAGCTGTGTCGTCATCAGAGCTCGTGCAGCCACTCTGGAGAAGCTGTGCCGGCTGAGTGAGAATCGCACTCTCAAATCACTCTCACAGTACTTTTGAAGCCATACATCACAGTCACATTGCATCAGCACTGTCTCAAGTCGAACAAAATTTCTAACCGGCATGCACTGCTTCAAGTCAGCCGCTGATCGGTCTGTACAGTGCTGCATTAAGTTGTACAAGCCTAATGCATAGGTGTTGACCAGTTATCAAAAACTGTGACATGGGGACTTTGTTTGATCAGCGTCATGAGCGGAGCCTTAAATAAAAGATGTTTCATGTCTTGGAGAAACACATTCATTGGACAAGTTAAATATTTTTGTGAGCATAGACGTGCTTGTATAGAGAAGAAATAGACTGCTAATGTGTAACTACTATGAATGGTTTCGTTACGAGTAGATGTTTTACAGTAGTGCTTGTAGTTTTGTATTCATGTCTGAAACATGTAGGCTTATCTTTATTCTTACAACTTTTTACTTTAATTACCCAATAATGTTGGAGATCCTGTAGTTTGTACTTTACAAATGCTGATTACTCTGAGATATGATACAGTATGCTATGGTCACTGAATCTGACAAGTCAAAATTCATCAAAATATGTTACCCCTCTTTATTTCATAATAACTGACTATAATGTTTAATAAAGTGACTTGTGTGCTGTGTGACCACCTCCCTATTCTATTTAGTATACTGATCAGATATTGATATATTTATAGATACAGTAGGGTCACTGAATCGGACAGGTCAACATTATGCTACTGAAATGTGTTAGACCTCTTTACTATAAGTCTAAGTTTAATGATAAATCCACAAAGACAGGCAGTGCAAAACACAATACTATAACTCGGAAGAGGAGTGCAGGAGAAGGAACAACTTAAGTAATGAACACAAACGAGGAAAATTACTTAGACACAGCTAAAACGTGAACTAATAACTACGGTGACTATGGAGACAGATGAGTGGCGTGAAACTGAACAAAGAAACGTGACAAATGAAAACAAACTGAAAGTCCATGAACAAAACTAAACAGAATGGTGACACTAAGTTCATCAAACTCATTCAGGTGATGTCAAATTTCCTCTTTTTTTTATAGGTTTATTCTTGTTGTCATTTGAGAAAAAGCAGGGTCAAAAATTACTAGACGTTACCAAAATATTGTTTCTCGAAATTAAATGTTTCTCGAGAAGAAATTCTCGTTTCTCAAGAAGAAATGTCATTTTAAGTTCACAAGTAAAGTTAGAAATGAGTTATGATTTAGGTAAGGTTCAAATGTCTTTAATCTGGAAAAGTAGGATACAAGGTGTATGAAAAAATGCACACTGCAAAACTAAATAAGACTTTTAGTATTAGCCTAACTATAAATAACAACTAACTGGTGTCGGATCTGTTCACAGAATAACCTTTTACAAAACAAATACGGTGATACATACTGTAGTCTAATACAACTATGTATGTACACATGTATGTTCACAGTCACTTATAGCAAAGAATAAAAGCTGTCTCTTCACATCTTCTTCACTTGAAGGGAATTGAATGCAATCAACTGTCTCATTACAGAGACATTTTCAGCAAATTGAATAGAAAAATATAAACACGTTAAAACACACACATGTATTGGAATATGTCTCTCATTATATACAGGTTTGTGCCCATAGTAACAATATAATGTTTATTTCTCTATCTGTCTGTCTGTCATTCTATCCATTTACAACACATACTTTCTGGGAAAATGTATGAAATTCATGACGTATAGCGTCGTTTGAACTGGGTGAGAAAGCGTCCCACAGGTCCACTTTTCAACTGCACAACCCCTGCCCTTCATGAATGTCCTTATTAAAATAATTCACCCTATGAGGGTCAATTAAATCAATGTAAAGAACATATATTCAGACAATTTTAGTTAAATTGTTTAATTTGCTTTGGTACAATTTTCACGTTACATGGTCAATACATGTATAAACTTGATAAGCCAAACATAATTAATCCTAATTACTGTAGTACCAATGCATTCACTTGGTTATCACAACTGTTTAGGATATAAGCAGAATTGTTTGAGAGAGTTAGAGTAGAATACAGTAGACCAGAGAGGAACACTTGAAAGAGATGAAAAATGAGGAGACACCATTCTGGAAATTGCCGCCACAAAATCAAACATTTCAGTCATCACAAAAAAATCACACACAAAAAATTCCAGGTGGGACTGATAAATATGATATCATGAATGCTTCAAAGTAGTCATTGTTGGGAAAATATTCATGAAATTATGAGGAAAAGAAAATGTCACAATGTCTCTTTATTCTCTTATTTATTTATGTAGGATGAAGAGATACAGATCAAGGATCAGTAACAAGATGCACTTAAAAAGGTATTATTTAACATTATAGATTTACTACTTTAACAAAACACTTTTGAGTCACATGTGATATTCATGGGTCCTGTCTGTCTCAGTGCTGAAACTCTTTATACAAACTTACATGTATAGACAGCCCAGACCTTGAGTATAGTATATTATACTGACTTTTATACAGTAATCTATTGAAAATTTCAAACACACATTAGTCCTCATTAATACAGGTTCATATGTTAATGATTCTTCATGATTTTCATCTTAAATCATACGCTGAAGGTTCAGAATTATTAGAATCACATTCTTCAAAGCTCCTGTTATCTTAAGGGAAACAGTAGATAACCACTGAAAGTGTTGTGGTTATTATAGCTATCATATAACCTCTTCTCAGACCAAAGTCTCACATAGACAACATCTCCAACCTCCAGGATCAACACAACTCCATTCGAGGAGTTTAACCCATCCTGAGGCTGAAAAGCATCTGCTATAACCACCAGCGCTCCATTCTTAACAATGGAGGCAGTTGCTGCAGTTGGGCCAATACCATGTACAGAGACTCTGAACATGTACGCTCCTTTCAGTGGGGCTGTGAAAATACCTAAATCAAATAACAAGAGATACAGAATCATGAACCTGTATGATTGATTAATTACCAAGCACAGTGTGTAATAGTTTTGAAAGACAGCAGATCATTTAATTCTCCTATACACATTACACAACTGCAGAGAGGTCTGAATGGAGCAGAAGGGTTTATTACTATAAACTGAGTTTTATGGCTCCATTTGATTGATAATTACCTGTAATTGGGTTGTAGGCGTTCCCTATGTTTGTGAAGACGTTCCTGTAGGTTAGTGTGATTTGAGTGGTAAAAGGACCAATATATCCACCACCGCCAGATTGCATCAGTCCAGCTGAAAAAGCAATCTCTCTGTCTGTTGTTGAAAAAACAACAGTGATATATTAGTGATATATATTGTGATATATTACTATTACACTGAGAATGAATACACTGAATTTAACATCATTCAAGCACACTTTCACCTCTATTTTCCTTTCTCAACTCCACTTGACTCAGAGTAAGATTTGAAATTTCTGTGAAGGAATAAAGATTCTGTTAAATGACATTTACACTGATTATTGTAATAGATAACACAATTTACACAGTTTACACTCAACTTTACACTATGCAAAGTATTGGATTGGTGTTTTACTTTTAGGATCATTGATAAAAGAGTGAATGTTTTGGTGAGGTACCATCATTTTTCTTGTTCATCTCATCTCTCAGTTGCGTCTCTAAAGCTCTGATGTTTCCTTTCTGCTCTGTAACGGTGGCGGTCAGTTCTCTCAGTGCTGCATGGATGTCAGGGATGCCCAGATCACAGTATTGTTGGCTGTCAGTTGAAGCTTCAGCTCTCAAAGTGTCTGTTTGAGGTGGATTCTGTCTTCCGTCCTCAGAGCTGATCTGTTGACTGATCTCATTCTCATTGAGTCCTCCATCTACCTGCTGCTGGACGACAAACACAAAGGTTTCCAACAGCAGCAGTATACATACTAAAGCCTTCATTCTTCACTGATGTTTGTTTCCAGCTCTTGCTCTGTCATCCCCACAGCCTCTCATGTTCCTTTTATAGTGTCCTGATTTACTGTCTTTTGTACTTGATTTATATTTCTCCAGATAAATAAGTAATTCAAGTTAATTGTTAATCATAATCAAAGGGATTTTCCAGGCTCAGTAGATGTTTAGCTCTATTCACAACATTTGTGGCACCATGTTGATCTCAACAGAAAATAATACTGAATAATCTGTTATATATATAACATCTGAGGGATAATCACAGAAGCACACACCTCGTGTGAATGGATTGTCGGATCCGTGCACTAGAACATCCTGTATCAACAGATGTAAAACTGAATAAATGCACAAAACTTCAAATTAAATAAATTTAATGACATATATATAAAAACATTAAATGTAATTATTAACCTGTTTTAAAATTTTTAACAAGCAAGAATGCCCTAGTTCCCTTTCGCTATTGTTTGAAACGCTTATCAAATCAATCCAGCAATCCTATTGGCCGGCGACAGCCTATGACGTCATTATTGGCGCGACCAGGAAGTATATAAGGAGCGCCTAGAGAACATGTCATCCTCTTTTGGTCTTCAGGGACTGTCTTGTTTGAAGCGCGATATCAAACTGATACTGCAAAAAGGTATGTCTGACAAACGTTTCAGAAAGTGTGTGGATTCGTGTCCCAGGTTTTTTGACACCTGATGACACACAATCTGTGCGTTTTCTGTCTGGGAGAAAGAAGACCATGCACGGGCAGTTCTTGAGGGATCTGCTTGTGTTAACTGTGAGCGTCTACCGGTGAGGATGCTCCGCTCTTGTTTGGCCCTCTTCTCGAGGGGAGAGGGGCCGGCATCTGTGCCTAGTGGTTCAGGTCCCGCTCGTGCTGAGGCAGAGTGGAGACTGAGATCATGTGGTTCTCAGATGGAGCTGGCTGAGGAGTTTGAGAGAGGTGTAAATCTATCGCGACCATCAGCGGCTGACGAGAGTGAGATGCTGGACGATGATGTTTTATCTTTAAATCAGTCCCGGTAGCTCCCGAAAAAATACATCATGCCCAATTAATGTTCAGTTTTGCAAGCATCTGTATTTCATAATCAAACTGCTGTATTTATTTTCAATAAAGTGACCAATGAGATAAGAGCACCGGTAAGTTCACTGTTGTAAACGTCAATATACGGCTCTCCGTGGTGATAGCCCGCAGCGTCAAACTAGAATGGCAGAGGCTCCACGAAAGAAGGCAAAAACATACAATTTCCATCCCAAATGGGAACAGGAATTTCTTTTTACCTTGATAACAGGTAAGTGTGTATATATGTTGTGCCACCAAAAACAATCATTATGTAAAAGAGAAAATCTGGAGCGGCACCAACCACACAAAATTTAAAGACGATACCTGCCTAAGAATGCGATCCGTGCAAGGAAATCTGAGTTGAAGGCCCAGCAATCACTTTTTATAAAATCTGCTGATCAAAATAAGGCTGCTACTGAAGCATCAATTAGTGTAAGTCACTTTCTGGCTAAAAACAAAACACCTTTTACAGATGGTGAATTATTCAAGGAAGCAATGGCAGAATATTTTCAAGGATTTCAAAAACAAAGATCATATAAAAGCCACACTTTTGACATGATCAGCGCAGTGAATGCTTTTAAAGCCCTATTTATTTAAAGCCTAAGTTATTTATTTGACAAGTGGAGTTGACATGGAGATGGTTGATTTGCAAAATGACAGAGCTGAAAGCCCTATCAAGGGATAGTGACTCTTGAGGACTTGTCAACAGAGAGAAGTTTCCTCTCCTTACTGCATGTGCACTAAAAGTGAGTGCCTACTTTGGATCAACTTACCTCTGTGAAATGGCTTTTTCACAGATGAAAATAATCAAATCAACATACAGGAACCACAGATTGCCTCAAACTGGCTGTCTCTGGCTATGAGCCAAACTTCAGACTCACAGACAGTATTCAGTCACAGCCATCACACTGACTTGAGTAACATTACTGCAGCAGCATTGTGAAAAGTGATGTTGCATAAGATTGGACATAGAACTGCACTTAACTGAGATTGTTGTTAGAACTTTGTTAGTACAGTTCATTTATAAAATGTTAATGGTAGTACCTCTCATTATATGCAATGAAATTACATGAAATTATTATCCAGAAGTTACAACATTTTTTATATTGATTTAAATAGAAATATTTGTAGTGGAGGCGCTGCTTTTGAACACTTGCATGCTGGGTTTTAATGTTTTAACTACAGCGAGACATGATATTTCTGCTTTAAATTGTTCTAAATAGCAGAATATCTCATGTTCTGAGAAAGTATTTTTGCGCAAAAAATGATCAGTGATGCACACTTACTCCGTCTAAGCAGATGGCTTAGCAACATAGATGGGATAATGACAGACAATGAAGGAATCGCTTGCTGATCGAACGGATTGGCTGGTCTGAATACGTCTAATGACTCAGTGTGCAGAGAGACAGTATGTTAATGATAACCCCTTTCATGGTCTTCCCAACATTATAAAAAAAGACTATTGTAGCCTATGCATGTTTTATTTTTAAAATGTTTTGTCAGTGATGCAAGTCAGATAATAATTTACACTGCAAAAATTAAGGCCTATTTGTTTCCATTAAAAATAAACATCTTAAAATATATGTTTACCTCATAGGCAAAATTGCATAAATTTGATTCAAGTAATTGAATACTATTTGGTCAGTGGAAAAGTTTGAGAATAACTTTCTCTGAAATGTATTTTATATAGTTTTTTACTTATTTATTCTAAAACAAGGCAAGGATGCTTAATGATTTTTAGCAATGTAATGTAATGGGACATAGTCCATATCTCATATTTTCCTAATGTCTTGTACCGTTAAAGGGTTAGTTCAGGAGGAAGGAGGGGGAAGGGCATGGAGACTAGCAGCTGCGACAGAAATTCGTGCCACTCTAGTTGACCATGTCCTTGTTGGTACTGTATGACTATGAGGGAGGCCGGGCAACGAGTTCAGCCAAACTTGATTCGCTTCACCGTCACCTCAATCAGATAGGTGTACTTCAGACTGCTCTCTACTGTAACTTTTGAGTGCTGTACTCTGTTACAACACATACATGTAATGTAGCTTTTGCACTATACTATTGAGTAGTAATACCCTATACCATGTGTCATTATGATTTATGACCTGATTATGATTGATGACATGACTGATGTGACCTTTTCCCTTCCACTCTCGGACCGTGTTTATGACCCCCATATGTTTTTGTGATCAGGAAGTGAATGGTGTGGATTTGTTTTTTCAGAATGAGCAGCAACAACCATAATGTCTGCGAATAAAACAATACAGATGAGTTTAATAAATAAGAAGCACTGATGATAAATGAAGCATATGAAATAAGATGTAATATTAAATAAAGCATATGACATACTGTTTATATGAAATAGTATTAAAGTATACGAATTAGTGTTTTATATGAAATAGTATTTTGAAGCTTTAAGAGATCTTTAACTTTAAAGGGTTAGTTCACCCAAAAATGAAAATTCAGTCATTAATTACTCACCCTCATGTCGTTCCACACCCGTAAGACCTTCGAAACACAAATTAAGATATTTTTGATCAAACCCGATGGCTCAGTGAGGCCTGCATAGACAGCAATAACACTCCCTTTTTCAATGCACAGAAAGCTACTAAAGACATATTTAAAACAGTTCATGCAACTACAGTGTTTCAACCTTAATATTATAAAGCGATGAGAGTACTTTTTGTGCGCCAAAAATAACAAAATAGCGACTTTATTCCACAATATCTAGTGATGAGCGATTTCAAAACACTGCTTCATGAAGCGTCAAACCTTACAAATCTTTTGTTTTGAATCAGTGATTCGGAGCGCGGAGCTGCCAAAGTCATGTGAACTATTGAAGTTTCAAAACACTTATGACGTAACGAAGCCTCGTTTACTGAAATCATGTGATTTTGGTGCTCTGTAGCTGGTTTGCTGCTCATATGTGTCATTAAACTGTTTGACTGTTTGCTGTTGTGTGACGACAGTTTCGTCTATCTCACGAACTCGCATGTTGAATTCAGTTAGTTAATACTGTTCCATCTTGAATAACGTGACGCTTCCATAACGCATCTGTATCCATAGCGTTGTCCCCATAACAGAGAGCACTGTTTCTCTCTCATTTTCAAATGGCGCATAAAATATAATAGTTTGGCTTGGCATGACACACAGTCTAATGAAATCTACATTTTAAACATCTTTAAACATGTACCAATGTTTAAGAACCCTGTACTTCCTAATCTAAGCCAATGCAGGATGAGACCGCCCTCGATTTTAAAGCGAAACGTTTGTAGCGAGAGTGTGCTGCGATTGGGCAGCGCAATGTGGCTGCTATCTGATTGGCTTGAGTAGCCGGTGGGTGGAGTCGACCTATTTGTGGATTTGTCTGCAGTCTTGACGCTAGAATGGTTTCAAAATCCACAAATGTTTGAGGGGATTCACAAATGCACAGGAACAGATCCACAAATGTGCAGAAACCGATTCACAAATGTACAGGTGGTGATTCATAAATGAATGCAGGCAGAGTTGTGCTTGTGACATAAAAACATATTTGTGAATAGCCTATGTTTTTTATTAGCAAATCTCATTTTATTTATTTGTGAATTTAATTCATTTTTGTGAAACTCCTGACATGTTTGTGGATCTCATTCTATTTATTTGTGCATATGGTTATTTTTTTAGGGTGGGACAAGCGGGATAACATTTAAAAAATTAAAAAAAAAGTAAGTAGTGAGAGTTAAAGCTAACCTCAGTTTATACAGTTGAATTCCAACAAGAAAAGGAAATGATGTCACTTCTTGAAAATGGTCTCAATGAAATTGCACTCGGTTTTGGAAGGCAAGAAAGTAAATACTAACAGGGTGGAAGATGACTTCAGGGACACGGTAATTGAGGAAAATTCTAAAAAAAAAAAATTAAGTATATTTTCACATGATTTATATGTATGAATAGAGGCAGTTTAGCCTAGTCTATAACATAATTTAAAAATATTTTGAGGTTTTTATCATTTCCTGGTTTATATTTCTTGTGGAAGTTGATTATTTAGCACTGAGGACATGATAAAATTGAAAACTGAACATCAATAAAAAGGTGCGTAAAATACAAAATAGTATTTTTAATGTCTATTATCTCTGTTTATGTGATAAAGAAAACCTAAATATACAATTTAAGCCATTTCTTATAAATATGTGACTCATTTTAGAGAAAATATGAGTAAATAAATAATTCAGACAGAAAAGTCACTGTATAACAGGAATGACCCAAAAACTTGATCTGCGTTGTGTTGTGTAGCGTTGTGGAGACAGACACGGGACAGCAGGAGGCAAATTCACTGGATCTTTTTACTCCGATACACAAAAAACAGGAAAGCACCCTCTATAAGTGACTCGCCCTTATCGTGCTCTATAAAACATATGATGTACACTTGTCACCATGTGCTCATTTACATATATTAGACAGAAATATAAATCAAAAAGTGCAAAATAACAAAAATAATCACACAGATAAGTAAAATAACATTATACACATAAATTGGAGTGAAAATAAAGACATAAAAGCATTAATTACAATAAAGATTAATTAAGATTATCAGGAGTCAGATTACAACTCACCTTCCATGGATTTACAATGCCAAGAGGAAGAGGAGGGGACAGAACAGGAAATTATGTTGGCTCATGATGACATCACCACAATTAAATGGAGAAAACACCCATATCAATCAGGCATCTATAGCAGGTATATGAAAATAAACAATTTTGTGACACTTATAACAATATATGTATTTAACAGTACACTTTACAGTATATACACACATTAGTCCTCATTAATACAGGTTCATATGTTAATGATTCTTCATGATTTTCATTTTAAATCATACGCTGAAGGTTCAGAATTATTGGAATCACATTCTGCAAAGCTCCTGTTATCTTAAGGGAAACAGTAAGAAACCACTGAAAGTGTTGTAGTTATTCCCGTCATCATATATCCTCCTGCCAGACCAAAGTCTCACATAGACAACATCTCCAACCTCCAGGATCAACACAACTCCATTCGAGGAGTTTAAATTATCCTGAGCCTGATGATCATGTGCTGTAACCACACGCTCTCCATTCTTATAAATGGCTGCACCTGCTGTAGTTGGGGCATAACCATATACAGAGATTCTGAACATGTACGCTCCTTTCAGTGGGGCTGTGAAAACACCTAAATCAAATAACAAGAGATAAAGAATCATGAACCTGTATGATTTCTCAATTACCAAACACATTGTGTAATAGTTTTGAAAGATGGCAGATCATTTGATTCTCTTTTACACATTACACAACTGCAGAGAGGTCTGAATGGAGCAGAAGGGTTTTCATTACTATAAACTGAGTTTTATGACTCCATTTCATTGATAATTACCTGTAATTGGGTTGTAGGCGTTCCCTATGTTTGTGAAGACGTTCCTGTAGGTTAGTGTGATTTCAGTGGAAAAAGGACCAATAAATCCATAGCCAGATTCCATCAATGAAGCTGAAAAAGCTATTTCTCTGCCTGTTATTGAAAAACATAAGCAATATTGTGATATATTACTGTATTAGACTGAGAATGTATACACTGAATTTAACATCATTCAAGCACACTTTCACCTCTATTTTCCTTTCTCAACTCCACTTGACTCAGAGTAAGATTTGAAATTTCTGTGAAGGAATAAAGATTCTGTTAAATGACATTTACACTGATTATTGTAATAGATAACACAATTAAGACAGTATACACTCAACTTTACACTAACATTTACACTATTAAATGTATTGCAGGTGTTTTACTTTGAGGATCATTGATAAAAGAGTGAATGTTTTGGTGAGGTACCATCATTTTTCTTGTTCAGCTCTTCCAGGATAAACGTCTGTTGTTCCCTCAGTTGCGTCTCTAAAGCTCTGATGTTTTCTTTCTGCTCTGTAATGGTGGTGGTCAGTTCTTTAAGTACTGAACTTAGAAGTGATTTAAGCAGTGATTGGTCAGACTTATTAGAGAATGCATAAAAAAATCAATAGAATGTCGGTGACACCCGGTGGCTATTTTTGGTACAGCGCCTAAACAAAATCTCATGGGAACTTACATTTTTGTGAAATCAATTTAAAAGGTTAGTTCACCCAAAAATGAAAATAATGTCATTTATTACTCATGCTCATGCCGTTCCAGACCCGTAAGATCTTCAGAACGCAAATTGAGATATTTTTGATTAAAGGATTAGTCCACTTTCAAATAAACTTTTCCTGATAATTTATGTCATCCAAAATGTTAATGTCTTTCTTTCTTCAGTCGAAAAGAAATGAAGGTTTTTGATGAAAACATATCAAGGATTATTTTCCTTATAGTGGACTTCAATGGCCTCCAGACGATTGAAGGTCAAAATTACAGTTTCAGTGCCGTTTCAAAGGGCTTTAAACGATACCAGACGAGGAATAAGGGTCTTATCTAGCGAAACGATCGGTCATTTTTGAAAAAAAAATGTAAATGATGAATGTACATTGCTTCATATAAACAAATGTTCGCCTTCTAAGTGCTTCCGCCAAAACCGCATTTCCGTATTCTCCAAAAAGTTTACGCTGTATGTCCTACGCCTTCCCTATTCTACTTACGGAAAAAATGTAACTGGCGCTGCGTTCGTTCCGTAAATAGAATAGGGAAGGCGTAGGACATACAGCGTAAACTTTTTGGAGAATACGGAAATGCGGTTTTGGCGGATGCACTTAGAAGGCGAACATTTGTTTATATAAAGCATATACATTTACATTTTTTTTTAAAATGACCGATCGTTTCGCTAGATAAGACCCTTATTCCTCATCTGGTATCGTTTAAAGCCCTTTGAAGCTGCACTGAAACTGTAATTTTGACCTTCAGCCGTCTGGAGGCCACTGAAGTCCACTATAAGGAGAATAATCCTGGAATGTTTTCATCAAAAACCTTCATTTCTTTTCGACTGAAGAAAGAAAGACATGAACATCTTGGATGACATGGGGGTGAGTAAATTATCAGGAAAAGTTTATTTAAAAGTGGAATAATCCTTTAAATCCGATGGCTCCGTGAGGCCTACATAGGGAGCAATGACATTTTCTCACTCAAGATCCATAAAGGTACTAAAAACATATTTAAATCAGTTCATGTGAGTACAGTGGTTCAATATTAATATTATAAAGCGATGAGAATATTTTTGGTGCGCCAAAAAAAACAAAATAACGACTTATATAGTGATGGCCGATTTCAAAACACTGCTTCATGAAGCTTCGGAGCGTTATGAATCAGCGTGTCGAATCAGCGGTTTGGAGCGCCAAAGTCACGTGATTTCAGCAGTTTGGCGGTTTGACGCGATCCGAATCATGATTCGATACGCTGATTCATAACGCTCTGATGCTTCCTGAAGCAGTGTTTTGAAATCGGCCATCACTAAATAAGTCGTTATTTTGTTTTTTTTGGCGGACCAAAAATATTCTCGTCGCTTTATAATATTAATATTGAACCACTGTACTCACATGAACTTATTTAAATATGTTTTTAGTACATTAATGGATCTTGAGAGAGGAAATGTCATTGCTGGCTATGGAGGCCTCACTGAGTCATCGGATTTCAACAAACATATCTTAATTTGTGTTCCGAAGATCAACGAAGGTCTTACGGGTGTGGAACGGCATAAGGGTGAGTAATAAATGACATTATTTTTCATTTTTCGGTGAACTAACCCTTTAAAATTTCAAACACAAATTGGTTAGATATATGGCTTTGATTTGATAGTAATTTTAGAGTAAAAATAATTTTGCAAAATATATATTTTATATAAAATATTTAGTACAGTAAGTATTTGACTTACAGTAAATTTAAACTTACATAACTTTTTCATATTTTCATTTTTTGAAGTGCTTTCACTTAAATAATAATCTGCTGAGTATCTTCTTATGTCTATATTCCAAAGCGTTCTTGAAGAGCTGAAGAAATATAGATTCACTTTCTTAATCTTTGTCAACCTAGTAGATTAGACAGCTGACATCACAGTATGAGCAATATGGTGTTATAAATATGCAAATTATTGCATTTCATTTTATTCTGGGACTACCCTGTCATGTATGTAGTGTCCATCACGTTACCTTTGTTTTCTGTTCTTAGTCTCTCCATTTCAGTCTCCAGAGATTTCATTATTGTTTCCATGCTCTTTATTTTCCCCAGTTCTTCAAGGATGTTTATGTTTGGTGAAAGTACATCATCTGCCGATATAGCCCACACATTGAGCATTAAAACCGTTATAAAAATCAACATCATTGTGCTCTCGGTTTCTAGCGATGTACTGAATCAACTGAATTAATGTTCTCTTAGTTTTAATAACAACTTGTGTAATTGTTTAAACTGTCCAATAGACTTTAGACTGCAAATATGTTTTGGGTTACGTAACCTTTGTTCCCTCAGGAGGGAATGAAATGTGCTGCATCAAATGATGACACTGTGTGGAAGGAGATGCCCAATGCGTTATACTGACTAATTTCTGTCCTCGAGTGAAACTGTACAGGCACAACTCAGGACGAGAGCATTTGAGCGCCAGGTGTAGAAGGATAAGACCTTATAAAGGTGTTCGGGGAGGCCCGTCCCGCAGCATCAAATACTTTCTGAAGGGAGACCTTTTAACATCCTGATGTTCGTTGATCCGTGGATTTGAGTATGTATGATTTAGTTTTTGTTTTATATTAATCGTTTGAGTTTCTTTTTCATAGGTATGTTTTGTTTTGCAGCCTCCCGCAGATCACATGGTGAACGGTTTTGTTTGGTTTATTGTGTTTTCGTTTTGTTATTCCTGTTTTGGTTTGATCAGTTGGCATCGGGCCGTTTAGGCTGCGTTGGTAGCGCGTCCTTTATCTTTATGACATTTATATGACTGTGTAATCTTGGGCTTATTGCCAGAGCGAGGTAGGACGCTGTACTGCATTATCAACTGATGTTATTTATTGCATGGTTTTTCTTTTTTTTTTTTTTCTCCTGTTGAAGGATTAATTGATATTTGTACCGGACCCACTAATTTTTTCCTCTTTTTCTCTAGTTTGAGCCGAGGCTGAGTGTGCTGAGGGGGAGGCTAGTCACCTGACTTAATAGGCCTTTCCAGATAGATGTCTGAAGAAATGTTCTTTTAACCTTGTGAGTTTTAATGTTATTGTTATAATAAACTTGTCATTGTGTATATGATGATAATGATGCGCGGAAAAAATATATACATTCACAAAAAGCAATTCATGTGCGCAAAATAAAATTAGATATTCATAAAATACAATTCACAAATGCAAAACACAATTCATAGATATACAACTGTGCACAAAAGTTTCGAATGTTTGAAACTTACGAGTTTATCCTCACATTTGCGTGTGAATCAACTTCTGTTTAGATCTTCTGTTTACTCTATATAATTTTAATGTAGTTAATAAATATCACACGAAGAGAGCAATTTTTCTCCAGATATCAGCATGATAACAAATGTGACATTGATTTATTCAAGTTTAATAAACAAATATTAAGTGACACCATATGTTTTTGATCTATTTCGCCAAAGAAGATGGTTCAAAACAAAGCCACAGCACTGTAATTGCGTCTCTGAGCAACACGCAGCGGTTACTGCTTACTGAACGAATCGGCTTTTTGAACGAATCAGTTGAATCAATGACTACGATAGATTATGATAGTCAAATGCTTCATTCCTGAACGAATCAGCTTTTTGAACGAATCAGTTGAATCAATGACTACGATAGATTATGATAATCAAATGCTTCATTCCTGAATGAATCAGCCGTTTGAATGAATCAGTTGAATCTCAATGACTGTCATTAACGATGACTTGCTGCCACCTAGTGGCAGTTTTGTACCTAATCATGTTTTTAATCATATCAAATATCAATATTCAACATTTTATGTTCACACCAAAACATTATTTATGCATTTGTAACTGCAGGTTATTCATTTGTCACCTCAGAGCTGTATTAAACTGTCTGTGTAAATGCATTTAAATGCCACTTCAGATGCAGCTTCTGTTTCCTCTACTGCAAAGATGAATTTTGTTGGGACTCATTTAATTTGATTGGTGACAGTCCTCCTTGTGTCTTATTATTATAAGTGAATTTGATTACATTTATGAAATTGACATAAAAGATGATGCATGTATAATTAGGTTTAAAGAATGGATTTATAAAGGTAAAAATGAAAATAAATTTAAAAGTATTGGAAAAAAATAATTTCTGTTACTGCTGTGAACTGACCATCACGCAGAATATGAAGAATATTAAAAACTGTCCTGAGTCACCTGTCCATGACAGTCCCAAACCTGCCAAGGTACCAGCACAGTAACACACTCAGCAAAATATCATCTAATTATCATTATCAATAAAATCTCAGATTGATCATAATTTTTTGTCTATATCGCACACCCCTAGTCACAGCAGTGTGTTCGTACCTGTACTGCATGTCACGTCCACCACACATTCAACTGATGATGATAATGTATGTAATGACATGCACATTGACAACATTTACATTTCTTTTTTTTTGTTTTAAGCTGCATATGTATTTTATTGTTTCTGATTTCCGAGGCCGATGAAGTTGCAGAGACAACCAGTACCCTGACTTTACCGTTCCTACTGTAATTCTTTCAAAACAGTCATGTTGCACACCGTCCAATTTGACAGTTGTTTCAACAAGAGGTTGAAAGTCATGCATCGTTACTATTCATTTGTATCCTGCCGACTATACACACTCAATGCATAGCAGGGCTTTATTCCTTATTAATGTTCTTGTTTTATGTCAGAATTAAAAGATTCATCAGTTGCTAACGTTTTATTAATTTGAAAGTTTCTGAATCCTTTGGAAATAAAACGTATAAAATGACCATGATAAATTATATTGTACCTGTTACATACGAAGATCATGAACTGGCAATCTCAAGTATGAAGGAGCACAACATTCAGTACAGAGAAATATACAGAAGTGTTGGCCCCCTTCCTGAATTTTTATTTTTTTGCATGTTTGTCACACTTTAATGTTTCAGATCATCAAACTAATTTAAATATGAATCAAAGATAACACAAGTAAACACAACATGCAGTTTTTAAATGGTTTTTATTATGAAGGGAAAACAAAATCCAAACCCACATGGCCCTGTGTGAAAAAAAAAAAAAGTGCTTGCCTTGTGTTATCTTTGATTCATATTTAAATTTGTTTGATTTGCATTTGTGAAATGTGAGGATAAATTCGTAAGTTTCAAACATTCGAAACTTTTGTGCACAGTTGTATATCTATGAATTGTGTTTTGCATTTGTGAATTGTATTTTATGAATATCTAATTTTATTTTGCGTACGTGAATTGCTTTTTGTGAATGTATATATTTTTTTCGCACACGTGAATTAGGTTTCATGCATGTGAAATTGGCTGCACATGTGTGCATTGTGTTTTTTGCGTGAATTATTATTGAGGCATTTCTCGCTCCATATGAGTGCTCTTGTGCGACAGCGACCCGGGTTCGATTCCAGCCCGTACTGGTTCCTGCATTCAATATACATATAAATCTGTTCCCATTGTCTCACTGATGTTCACTGGATAAATAAGTTACTGGTATACTAGGGCTGTCTGTAAAAGACATATTCTAAAGCTGTAACTTTATTTATAAAGATTACTTTATTGTAGCCTATTTGAAGCACACTACAATGATGCCATTAGCACACTACAAGTTAACTTGGAATGCCATTGCAATGTGTTTTAAAATCACTAAAAGTTTGTTATCGGTATAATATTAATGTATGTTCAACACTCTTACAATGTAATTGAACTGCAATTCTAATGTCACCAAAATACATTTAAAGTTTATGCTGAGTGAATTCTGCATTTTAAAACTTAATGTTATGAAGCGACAAGAACAATTTTTGCACGCTAAAACAATACAAAATAACGACTTTATTCAACAATATCTTTTTTTCTGTGTCATTCTCCTATGCTGTTTACGTTAAGCATTTCCAGGTTCTACATCAGAATGCAGGCTCAGTATTGGCTGACGTTGATCACATGAGCAGCACAATACATGCGTGTGATGCCGACGCAGGAGCCGGCCAATAATGAGTCGGCGTTCTGACGTACAACCTGGAAGTTTCTTCCTTGTTCTGACTCACTCACAGTCTTTGCTTTCTCAATATCAAATACAGCATTTTATTTCTATAAAATATTTATTGAACAGCAATATTTAAATTAACAACAAAAGCCATTATAAAAGACAACACAAGCAAACAATTCAGTTCAAAGATACAAAAGCAGTGCTCAAGTACAGGATTTAAGTTAAATATACTCTAAATATAAAGTTATGAAACTTAATTTTACCCTTAACCAAAATCGATTTGCTCTGGAACAGTAGATTAATAAGACCAAAGATTGCCTGTTTAATATACCTAAAATGAATTATAGCTCATATTTAACCACTATCTACATAAGAGCCAGCAGCAAATCCCCGAAGGACTGGCCGAGATGAAGCTGTTCTCTGCGGGTACATGAGCGCTGAACAGCCGCTGACTGCCTGGAGCTCACATCTGAGAAAGTGTCCAGACAACTTGTAAAATATGTGCTATGTTTATATACGTGTTATGTCCTTGTGCTCTGTGTGTATTTGTTTTTCCCTCTCTCTGCTTTTCCCTGTACTTTCACTTTCTTAGGCGCCACTCATTGGTTCATCATCTGCTGACGTTGTCCGCCCATCCTTTCACCAATCGCAAAAGACCATCGCAAATAAAAGAGCACGCCAGACCACCGACAAGCCCCATTGTTGTTTGTTTCGTTACAGTTATTTTGCTGCCATCTGCTTGAATCTTTGTATCCCCTTTTGTTCATGTTGCCTGCTTTGTGTGTACGTTCGCCTTCGTTCGATATATTCGTTTCTTTTCCCTTTTATGTAACATCTGTTAGAGATATTTATGTTACCAGGCCGGGAAGAAGCGGACAGGTAAGAACGTCACGTGACATACATCGCAACACGTAGGGGCTGTCTTTGTATAGTACATTAGGTTAGGGGCGAGTGCCACCCCATGTACTTTTGGATTTTGGCTAATAAATATTCATGAAAATGCCACAATGTCTCTTTATTCTCTTATTTATTTCTGTAGGATGAAGAGATACAGATCAAGGATCAGTAACAAGATACTCTTAAAAAGGTATTAACTTTCTAGATTTACTACTTTAACAAAACACTTTTGAGTCACATGTGATATTCATGGGTCCTGTCTGTCTCACTGCTGAAACTCTTTATACAAACTTACATGTATAGACAGATCAGAACTTATGAGTATAGTGTATTATACTGACTTTTATACAGTAATTTACTGCAAATTTCGGACACATATTAGTTCTCATTAATACAGGTTCATATGTTAATCATTCTTCATAATTTTCATTTTAAATCATATGCTGAAAGTTCAGAATTATTAGAATCACATTATGCAAAGCTCCTGTTATCTTAAGGGAAACAGTAGGAAACCACTGAAAGTGCTGTGGTTATTCGAGTTATCATATATCCTCCTGCCAGACTTAAGTCTAACATAGACAACATCTCCAATCTCCAGGATCAACACAACTCCATTCGAGGAGTTTAACGCACCCTGAGGCTGTTCATCATATGCTGAAACCACAATCTCTCCATTCTTAATAATGGATACAGTTGCTGCAGTTCCGGCAGCACCATATATAGAGACTCTGAACATGTACGCTCCTTTCAGTGGGGCTGTGAAAATACCTAAATCAAATAAGAGATACAGAATGAACTGTTTCCTGTATGATTGCTGAATTACCAACCATACTCATTTGATTCTCTTACACACATTACACAACTGCAGAGAGGTCTGAATGGAGCAGAAGGGTTTTCATTGCTATAAACTGAGTTTTATGACTCCATTTCATTGATAATTACCTGTAATTGGGTTGTAGGCTTTCCCTATGTTTGTGAAGACATTCTTGTAGGTTAGTGTGAAGTGAGTGGTAAAAGGACCAATATATTCATCGCCAGATTCCACCAGTGAAGCTGAAAAAGCTATTTCTCTGCCTGTTATTGAAAAACATAAGCAATATTGTGATATATTACTGTATTACACTGAGAATGTATACACTGAATTTAACATCATTCAAGCACACTTTCACCTCTATTTTCCTTTCTCAACTCCACTTGACTCAGAGTAAGATTTGAAATTTCTGTGAAGGAATAAAGATTCTGTTAAATGACATTTACACTGATTATTGTAATAGATAACACAATTTACACAGTATACACTCAACTTTACACTAACATTTACACTATACAATGTGTTGCAATGGTGTTTTACTTTGAAGATCATTGATAAAAGTGAATGTTTTGGTGAAGTACCAGAATTTTTCTTGTTCATCCCATCCCTCAGTTCTCTGATGTTTTCTTTCTGCTCTGTAACGGTGGCGGTCAGTTCTCTGATGTTTTCTTTCTGCTCTGTAACGGTGGCGGTCAGTTCTCTGATGTTTTCTTTCTGCTCTGTAACGGTGGCGGTCAGTTCTGTAAGTACTGAACTAAATTTAAACTTCCATAACTTTTTCATACTTTTTTGAAGTGCTTTCACTTGAGCAATAATCTGCTGAGTATCTTCTTATGTCTATATTCCAAAGCATTCTTGAAGAGCTGAAGATATATAGATTCACTTTCTTAATCTTTGTCAACCTAGTAGATTAGACAGCTGACATCACAGTATGAGCAATATGGTGTTATAAATATGCAAATTATTGCATTTCATTTTATGCTGGGTCTACCCTGTCATGTATGTAGTGTCCATCACGTTACCTTTGTTTTCTGTTCTTAGTCTCTCCATTTCAGTCTCCAGAGATTTCATTATTGTTTCCATGCTCTTTATTTTCCCCAGTTCTTCAAGGATGTTTATTTTTGATGAAAGTACATCATCTGCCGATATAGCCCACACATTGAGCATTAAAACCGTTATAAAAATCAACATCATTGTGCTCTCGGTTTCTAGCGATGTACTGAATCAACTGAATTAATGTTCTCTTAGTTTTAAAGACAACTGTCCAATAGACTTTAGACTGCAAATATGCTTTGGGTTACGACTGTAACCTTTGTTCCCTCAGGAGGGAATGAGATGCGTCGAATGAGGACACTATGGGGAATGCCTGTGCGTGACTGCATCTGAAGCACGTATGCAACTAGTCCAATTCTGATTAGTGCCGCATCACCATGTGACGTGTGACCTGTTTTACCACATTTGTTTTATCCTCTTTGAAAACAAAATTGAAACTTGAACTTTATTTTGACTGTTATAACTGCACAACTTGAAGCTACTTCATATATTAAACTGTTCAATGATAAAGACAACGTGTGAACAGAGCATGAACAAGATGGCGGCGCTAGCGTGAGCACTTGCTGCTGGGTTCGACTGCTCTGCAAACTGGGCCTGTTATAATAACTTTTACCGTCTTTCTACAGTATTTAAATTTATGCTCTAAGTTGGCTTTCAACACTCGTATTTTTCTACTCGCGCGACTCTTTCAACAATGGATCAGGCTGAGATGTCGCTTCAAACAATCTGGGACGCTATCCAGCTGATGAAAACTGAAATGACTGCTCACCTTGATTTAAGAATCTAGACTGTCCAAACCAGCCTTACTAATATTCAAGGGTCTTTATCCTCGCTGTGCGAACAAATATCGGAGCTCGAGCATAGAGTGAGCTCAAATGAGGATAATGTCGATGACCTGTTAAAACGCGTGCAGACACTGGAAAAGGAGAATGCTAACCTGAAGGATAACGCTGAGAATCGAAGCCGGTCGCATAATCTTCGTTTTATTGGGGTTCCTGAAAAGAGTGAGGGTGGTGATGTGGTCGCCTTCATGGGCCAGCTGATTCCACTTCTTCTCGGCACAGATCAACTCTCCGTTGTACCGGTTATAGAGATGGCTCATCGATCTCCTACATCTACTTCTGGTTCCAGGTCTAGGCCTAGACCGATTTTGGTCAGGTTTCTACGTCTCCAGGACAAAGTAAGCATTTTACGTCTGGCCAGGGTGAAGAAGGAGCTTTTTTATAAAGGTACTCGGGTGCATATTTATCCGGATTTTAGTGCCGGTTTGATTCAGAAGCATCGGC
Organism: Mylopharyngodon piceus; assembly: GCA_039654765.1. Taxonomy (NCBI): domain Eukaryota; kingdom Metazoa; phylum Chordata; class Actinopteri; order Cypriniformes; family Xenocyprididae; genus Mylopharyngodon; species Mylopharyngodon piceus. The sequence continues at coordinate 25,480,787 of CM077454.1, forward strand.
AGTTTGATGCTGTGAAAAAGATCCTCCGTGTTTCGGACATGAAATACTCTTTGCTTTATCCCTGCACGTTAAAAGTGTTGGTGCATGGAATGGCTCAACTATTCCGTTGCCCAAAGGAAGCTGAGATTTTCTTTAAAGACCTCTTTGTCACTTCTCCATGATTGTTGTACCACTCTAAGTTGCGTAAGTGATATTCCCTGTGGTTTTTTTTTTTGTTGTTGTTTCTTTGAAGAAAGAAAAAACGTAAAACAATCTTCCTAAGCGTGGATCAGTGATGGAGCTAAACTTTTCTGATTGTGTAAGATGTTTATTGTATATATTTAAATTTGTGTATTTAATTAAATTTTTTTTTGTTTGTTTTGTTTTTTTGAATATATGAATGTTTTGGCCCTTTTCTTTTTTCTTTTCTTCAGTATACTTTATTGCAGTTTGAATCTGACTTTGTAGATGTTAGCTTTATTTTGTGTGTGCTGCAAGTTTTGTTTATGTGGTGTTGTGTATTCGTTTTTTTTGTGTGTTTGCTCAACCTATCTTTCCTTTCTCACCCTTATCATCGATTTTATATTATTATTTGATTAATTTTTTGTTTTTGTTATTATTGAATTAGTTAAAGGTTTAAAGGTTGTTCACCTTAATATTAGAAGTGTTGTTTTAAAAATTGATGATTTAAGAGCCTGTTTTTTTTTTTTTTTTTTTGTATAAACCCAACATTATTACTATTTCAGAAACATGCCTACATAGTAAAATCTCTGATGATGAAATTAAAATTGATGATTTTGTTTTGTATAGATCTGATAGAGCTTCTAGAGGTGGTGGGGTGGCCACGTATGTTTCTGTAAACCTTGTTTCTGAATGTGTTATCCCTAATATTGAGCCTGTTAATTTTGAGTGCCTTTTTATTAAGGTTACTCTTCATACTAACAAAAAATTAATTATTGGTAATATTTATAGGCCACCCTCTGCTCCATCTGACTCCACAATGTGCATCCTGTCAACTATTAATTCTTTTGAGAAACATTTTGAATTCATTATTTTGGGATATTTTAATAGTAATCGGCTAGATCGCTCTTCTGTTAATGACAGAAATTTATTTGGTAGTGTAAATCTTACTCAGTTAATTAAGGAGCCCACTAGAGTTGACCATCGCTCATCGTCTTTGCTGGATTGGATACTTGTTACTAATCCTGAAAGGATAATTAATTCTGGCGTAATGTCAGATTGTCTAAGTCAGTGGTTCCCAAACTTTTTGCAACACGCACCCCTTTCTAGTGTTTGAAACCTGTCAAGCACCCCCAACACCTTACTTCGGTTAAACATCACATTTTTAATAGCAATAACTAAATACAAATATTCGCTGTATATTAGAAAACATCAACATTTCAGTTATAAATAAAAAAAATATTATTGCTTCACTCAAAAAAAATTAATTGTTGGATTTACTTAAAAAAGAAGTGTCAAGTGGTTCCACGCAACTATATTGAGTAATTTGTTCAAATAACAGTTTAGTTGTATGAACAAAACAAATTCAAATAAAGCTGACAAAATTTCTGTGCAAAAAATCAGATGAGCCCACAATATGATCTTAACGCGTTTAATTTTTTGCACATAGTATACTTTATTAATATAATATTTAGTGAGTTTGGTCGGTTAAAATCACTGTCTTAGTACATTAAGCCACGTTAAACCTTATAATGGTTATATGGGAGGAAAAGGCTTAATGTGTTATTAAACGCGTTAAGATCATATTCTGGGCTCATCTGATTTTTTGCACATAGTATACTTTATTAGTATGATATTTAGTAAGTTTGGTCGGTTAAAATCACTGTCTTAGTACATTAAGCCACGTTAAGCGTTTTTCACGCATTTTAGAGCTCTGGGGGAAAAAAATCAACAGCGATTTGATGTTTTTGATCGGTTTGATGTTGAACTCTGAAACCAGAACGAATAACTCTTTTGCTTTGAATGTGTTCCCGGCCACGTCGAACCGCGACAAACTTGACTGATGTTCAAGGCGTTAAAGATTGTTGCAATATGCAAAGACTGAATATTTCACTGTACCAGTGTTTTTATGGACCCTAAACATTTTTGCATACATGACAAATGAGCTGCTCTGTGTCCAAACATGCGCTTCGTCAAATAAAGGCAGTAAAGTCCTGTCAGATGAGAAATTATGTGAAAATAAGCAGTACTGGCAAATTTCAATCGTCTCTTTACTCTGTACATTTTACAAATATTTGGGATGCAAACGATAAGAATTTGTGAAATAACCAAAATTATGTAGCCTAAGGATTTTTTTTGCGATATAGCCAAACTTATGCGACAATGCATTTTTTTTTCAGGATGACGTCATCACACACACCATTTTATCGGTAAAAGGCCAACTGGATGGATATTAACTTATTGGGAGAAAACCGCAGGTCTATGTAAAATCAGATATTGAGCACCCCCATATCTCGTCTCATAACACCTCTACGAAGATTCAACAGTGAGATTGGTAGTCGAATCAAGCTCCTCCTATCGAATCGTCGACTATTCAGGGTCACCCCTATAATTCAATATACTTAATTTTTGACAAAACGTCCCATGTTTCGGTAGTGACTGCACATTTTCTTTAGTGACAGTAATGTGTTGGTAGCGACCACATGACATCACATTACAGAATTTGAACTCACATACTAAAACACTACTAAAACATGTTAAAATACTAATGATTTGCATAACTGTACTAAAATTTTGTTTATTTTCCGTAAATAAATGATTATGTTTTCCCTTTTGTCACTACCAAAACAATGATGGCATGTTTCGGTCATGACTGTTTTGGTAGTGACAATTTTAGATACTTTTGAGTCTAGCTCAAAGATGATAATCAGCACATGGTTACCTAGCACAGTTCTCAACATTGGCACATATAAAAACTAAATTTTATGGAATAACACCCAAAAAAGTTTGCTTAATTGCAGGAAAAAAAAAAGGTGTTTGGTAGTGACGTTCCTTAAAGTTCCACAGATTTTCAGACTTTTGAAAACATTTAACTCAAAATGATGGACCTATCTACTATGAAAGAGAGGCTATGAGAGAGAGGGGTGTGGTTAAAATCAGTCTCAGCCAATGGACTAAAACATACAGTGTTTCGGTAGTTTTTTTTTTTTTTTTTTACACAAAGTTTCATGATTTAAAAATAAAATATAAAATAAATATTTTTTTAACTTCACTTTAAAAAAAAAAAATCTAAAATATATTTTTAAAAACAACAATGGAAAAAATTACAAAAAAATGTTTTAATATCATTTTCACAAGTTGAAATTTAGGGGTTAGGGTTCAGGACAGCCACCTCCCAACTGAAAGTACCCAATAAATGATGATTTTATATATATTAAGCTTACTGATATTTTAAATATTATTGTGGGATTCAATAGATAATAGAAGGATCTTAGTAAACGTCTAAAATTTGAATACTTAAATGCTTTTTAAATGTGTTTTTTGGTTGTGGGACAGCAATTTGCACCAATTCTGTAGAATGGCCCATATACGACATGATATTGAATGCACAACAAGACCCACTTCACTTGGCTGTAAAGCTAACAAATGAAGGCAAATATTACACAATTTTTATTAGCTCAGATCACATGTTTCTTGTGCAGAGAACAAGGGCATGTTAGACAAACACATCCAAATAAACGGACAGATAAGCCATCTAATTTGCAAACAATTGAGCAACACGTTGGACAAAATAATGACCTTGTTCCAGGTTGCTGACAGTAAATGAAAAAGAACTAACAGGAATAGAAAATAATAAAGCAGACGGTGAAAATGAAGCAGCCGAGTATAGTTATACTCAGATGTCCACTATGAGTTCAGAATATGCTCATTCTGAAAATTATTTGAACAAGGATCCTGAGAGTATAGAGTCTTACTGATGTAGATGATGCTGCAAGAACAGAGTCTTTCGGATCTAGATTGTATAAATAAAATACAGTTCATTATTTGTTCATGTAATTTTACAGTGCATTAACTAATGTTAACAAGATTTTAAGATTAACAAAGATTAATAAATGCTGTATAACTGCAGTTCATGTTAACTAATGTAGTTAACTAATGTTAACTAATGAACCTTATTGTAAAGTGTTACTGAATAAGTATCCACCCTCATACTCATATTTAAGCACATTGCGGTATGCACGAACAATAATGCTTTACACGTGTTAAAACATAAAACTGCCCCCAAAAAATTCACAGAAACTGCAGAGTAGTTACAATTGTAGTTACAATATTGCAATTATGGTATGTACTTACAAATGTAAGTACACTACTGTAACTGCAGATAGATCATGCAGGCACTTTAAATGTAACATTGTATCAAATGCTTAATTTGCCATGCAAGTACATAATTGTTAAGACCACTTAATATAAAGTGGGACCAATTCATAACATCTTTAGTTGATTGAAACTTCTTAAATATTGCTCTGATGGTGGAAATGGGAATTTTCCATACTTTATCTATTGTGTTACAGCCTGTTATTTCTAGGGATGCCAATAATTGTACCCCCATCCCCTCCCCCAAACACACACACACACTTTGTTATTTTACTACAGTGAAAGGTTAGATTTTTTGAATTTTATTTGAATGAAAGATCAAAAGGATACACAATGCATATTTATTTTCACAGCCATTTTTGATTATATATACCAAGGGTGCCAATAATTCTGACCATGAATGTATAATCAAATTTTACATTGTGATGGCAGCAAAGGATGTTGGCACCGAGTTTATAGTATTGACTGTGCAGAGAACATTGAATTATACTGCAAACATACATAACATATCCTACAGGTGGAAATGTATTCCACTCACTCACTTTCATACAATTTTAATGTCTTAATACATTTTTAGAAATCTTTTTAATTCTAAAAAGATCACACTGAAAAACAACCAAATAAAACAATAACAATATGTGTTTGTGCCACTTGCTTGTTTTGTGAGAGATGGGTACTCCTTTCCATCTGTGCATTTTGGTCTAGTGTGTCTTTCGAAAGTTTAATACAACACCTCCACCAAATCAAAGCTTGAAAAATGAAGTAGAGACACTTGAGCACTGAACAGTGAATCACGGTGAAGTGTCTTCAGATACATGGTTGTTGAACCAGAGCATAGAAATTTCCATCCCTGGTATCTCTGTATCTGGCAATATGGCACATAAAGCCATCCCGCGTGTTGAAAAGCTTCCCTACAAGGCCATCACTCTTCCCACTATTGGGCGACAAAGAGCACATTAGAACACCATCACAGACGTGCACGATGTGTCATTATTTTAATCTCAAAACATTTGTCATTTCTGAGATGGATTAAATTCTTTTTCAGTTAAAGTCTACAAACATAAAGGTTTTCTTTTTTGTAAGATGAGCATTATGTATTGTATTTGTATTGGCACTAACCTACACACGTAGTATCTAACTCCTGGAAACCTCTTTGATTCGTCATAGGAGACCATGTTCCCCTGTGCCCCCTCCATCCATTTCCAACCACGTCCTCCACATGGATCAACCAGAACCTGCAGATTATTAATACAGTAATTTAAGTTCTCAAGAAATGGGAGGGGCGACATCTCCTTGACTACAGTCTGTTAACTGTCATGCATGTGTTTGTTACCTGTAGTGTTTTAGATATAATGCACTGCACTGAGTTACCTCATAGCTACTGGCCCATTTCGTTCCCCAGTCATATTCATAGGTACAGTATTGATCCTTTACAAATCCACTGTGCCACCCGCTGTCAGGTCCGATGGCTCTGCACACCGGAAGTTGGGTTTTAGAAAGAACAGCATCTGTAAACCACAAGGATTTATGGGTTAATCAAGCCTCATGATTTGAGATGAGCCTTTTCTAGCTACATATTATATATTCTAGGGGCTCTATATTCTAGCCCCCAGTGAGAGTTTTTATTTTTATTTTAGAACGTTTTAATTCCATGTCGTGCACCCACACTGTATGACAGATGTATCGCTTTTATTTCATTTTTTCTTTTTTTATTCAAAATATTCACAAATTTGTTAATTATACCATGAACTATATGATATATTCTGATTGTCAAATAGGTGTAAATGAATGTGTTTTGTTGTTTAAACACCTTTATAATTATTATGTTACTTGATCTAATGCACTATGGGCATTATTAAGGGTGCTTTCACATCTGTAGTTTGGTTCATTTGGTCCGGATCAAGGGCAAAATATTATATATTGTAGCATACGTTTCAGTTCCTTTTCACACCACACTGATTGCTCTGGTCCGAATCAGTTCATGAGCTGGTGAAACAAACCAAAATGCAGTCACGTGACAACATCCACATCACTCACATTGGGCAGATGTGTCATTGAACGCATTTCCTAAACTGCTCTTCAGAATTAACATGTGGGAAAATTCCAATGGAACTCCCAGAAGTAAACAAAGAGAGGAGGAAAAGCCAGAAGACAACATGCCGGTTTTGTAAGTCATACTATGGAGAGACGACTGCGCGGGCTAATTGTATCCCTGGTCATCATATACTACATAGTTTATATAAACCACTTTAGGTAAGGTGACTACACGTCCTCTTTTTCCCAGACTTGTCCTCTTTTTGGACCTACAGAAACGCGTCCTGCCGGGATTTCTAAATTGCCTAAAATGTCCGGAATTCGGCTTTTGCTACAGTCACTATTCCTTCTCACATGCAAATTTGGAATATTGCATAAAACATTTCAAATAAAGCCATCCAGTGAGCCGAAGAGAACAAAACCGTCAATTCCTGATAAACTGATGCTAAATATCGCTAAGAAAAATAGGAGCTGCTGCAGAAAAAGCCACTGTATATAATAATATATTGTTATATAAAATAAATTATTTGTGCCTGCGAGCAGACAAAACACAATAAACTGTGTCATGATATCTTGCATTCAGATGCCTGGTGTTTGTGAACGCAATCGTATGAGGCGCTTCTGGGAGGGAATTATACTGAACCACTTTAACGATAGACTTTGCTCAGGCATTACAGAATGACCAAAACAGCATTTCAGATGCTGTGCAACGAGATCAGTCGGCTGGTTGATCCAGTTGTGCAAACTTGTCTTTTGTGATGCTTATCATGGAATTTATTTGGTAAAAATGTTTCCACCGTAGATTATGCACGTTTATGCGTCACATAAAAATGAATCAAACTTTAAAGGGGTGGTTCATTGCGATTTCACTTTTTTCACTGTTTATGCTTGAGCATAAACAGTATCTGCAAAGTTACAGCGCTGAAAGTTCAATGCAAACGAAGATATTGTCTTTTAAAGTTGGACTACAACGAGCTTCTTCCCGGGTTGGTGACATCATAAACCCTGCAAAACACTGCCCACGGGAACACGCAATAAAGTGGCGAGGCCATGTCGCACGGCATATGGAAGCGGAAGAGTTGTCTGCGATGCGTCAAAAGATAATGGAACCCATTATAATAATCAGTGATATTGTCTACAGTACACCATAGACTGTAATAAATATTGTCTACACTGGATGCGGCGCAGAAGACAGCTTCCAGAATCTACATGAGTTCAATGCTGGATTTGCACAAAGGCTATTACTGAAAGATGAAGCAGTTCCCACTTTAAAAGTAGAAGCTGCTGTTTATGGGCCCCAAACTGTAAGTACGTTTTATTGTTTGTACATGTCTTTTAAATGTATAGTTCTGTTGCTATTTTTTGGTTGCATCAAGGAAGTAAACAAAGACCAACGCGTTTTTGCTTCGCTAGCCAGTTAGCTAAATTCTATTGCATACATAAATACTATATTGCATTCAACACAAAAGATTCATAATGCTCCGAAGCTTCATGAAGCAGTGTTCCCTTTCGTGGGAACTGTCGACGCTGCGTATAACGTATAACGCATTGGGAACCTTTTGCGTGATAACGTCATTGAAGCACTCATGTATCTAACCAATCGCGTAGCGAGACGTCAGAGGCGGGTGACGTCACGGACCAGGAAACTATAAAGCATACCCGGATGCAGAGATCGCTAGCTTCTGTTGTCTTCAGCAAGCACTCTATGTTATCTTGTGTCTTATTTGGTGTTGTTTGTCTACCATCCTTTCATTATAAAGACAGAATCTCTTCGTCTGAGGACAAGAGTTTTCAGCTACAACACATATATATACATATATATATATTTAAGACACGAAAATGGCGGAGAAACAGCAACATTTTGTTAAGTGTGTTCATCCCTGTGAAAGATATTTAACACCTGGGGATACACACGAAATGTGTGTTGTTTGTCTGGGGGTTGAGCACGCACAGGCAGCTCTCGAGGGGGCTGTCTGTGTGCATTGCGACAAGCTCACCCTCAGAGTATTAAGATCACGCCGGGCACTCTTTGATAGAGAGGGTGCCTCAGTCGGTGTTCCCCGCGGATCGGGTCCCGCTGTTGCTGAGGCACAGCGTAGACTTCATTCGTGGGGTTCACAAATGGAGCTGGCAGAGGGGCTTGAGACGGGCCCAGCCTTATCTCAGCCCTCACCTGCCAGATCCAGTGTCTCTCCTCTGGCGGTGGAAGCACGCGCTGCGGTTTCTTCCCCCCGGAGAGAGGCACCGGCGCTTCACCTCTCTTCCTCCAAGGAGGTTGATGTGGTGAGCGTCGAGGCTGGGGAGGAGGCTCCGCCATCCTCTTCCCCAGCATATGAGGAGCTCTTGGAGGTAGTGACTAGGGCTGTGGATAAGTTAAAGATCGACTGGCCAGTAGAGAAGGCAGAAATGAAACCAAAAAGTAAACTCGATGAACGGTTTCTCCCTGCCCGGTCACTACCCCAGCGTCGGGGTTTGCCTTTCTTCCCCGATCTTCACGCCGAGGTGTCAAGATCGTGGAAAAGGCCCGTTCAGTATAGAATTTTCAGCCCCCAGACTTCTACTTATAGCAATATAATGGGGCTGAAACAGCACGGCTATGGGGCGATGCCTCGGGTAGAGGAGACGCTCGCGAGCTATCTCTCGCCTGAGTCTGCATCGTCCCTAAAAACCCCGACGCTGCCCACTAAGCCCCTAAAGACAACATCGGGCTTGGTGGGCAAGGCTTATGCGGCAGCAGGTCAGGCGGCAGCATGCTTACACACAATGTCATTGCTGCAGGCATATCAAGCCGACCTGCTGGGGGAGATTGATGAAAGCGGGGAGGCCACATTTGAATGCATCCAGGAACTTAGGAAAGCAACAGACCTGGCTCTCCGTGCCACCAAAGAGACGGCCAAATCAGTAGGCCGTTCTATGGCAGCCTTGGTGGCCACGGAGAGGCATTTGTGGCTGAACCTCTCGGACATAAGGGATAAAGATAAAGCTGCCCTTATGGACGCGCCGCTGTCTCCTGCGGGCCTGTTTGGCGACGCTGTGACATCAGTCGTCGACAGGTTCCAGGAGACCAAGAAACAATCTGCGGCGTTCCAGAGGTTCCTCCCCCGCCGTTCAAAAATTCCCCCCGAGGCTGCTGAGCGGGAGCAGCCTCGGCCGTCCACGAGCTCCTCTGCGCACCACAGAGCGCAGCAAAAGATCAGTGTGGCCACCCGTACTCCCCCACAGAAAACCTGGGGATCGGGGCGGTCTACACAGCAGAAGCCTTCAAGGGGCAAAACGGACCTGCGGGCCGTTATTATCGCCAAGAAGGCTTCAAAGCGGTCCTGACATCTGTGGGTCAGGACCCACGAGGGCGGCCCCCTCTGGAGGGAGCCTGGTGTCAGGATATCTGGCACCCGCTTCCCTTCGGCGCCCTCAGGGGACCGTTGTGTTAACTCTGCCACCCAGTGTGCGTCAGGGCGCAGCGGTCTCCACCGATTATCACTTGATTCGGCTGTCTTCTGCTGGTGCGCCGCTTCAGAGAGTCGAGTCAAGTGCTCAAATAACACCAGAGGCCAGTCTCGAGAGACTGGTTCCCTTAGTAGATTTTATGGCAGAATGGAAACGTCTGCCGAATATATCGAAATGGGTGCTGCTCATCATAGAAAAGGGTTACAGAATTCAGTTCGGGTCTCGCCCGCCCAGGTTCAACGGGGTTCTTCCCACAGTGGTGACCCCCGAGCAGTCTCTGGTGATGGAACGAGAGGTTATGACACTTTTGCAAAAAGGAGCTATAGAAAGGGTTCCTCCTCCCAGCAAGCTGTCAGGCTTTTACAGCCGCTACTTCATTGTTCCAAAGAAGGATGGGGGACTACGTCCTATCATAGATTTACGGGTGCTAAATCGCTCTATACAAAAGCTAAAATTCAAGATGCTTACACTCAAACAGATTATCCCACAGATCAGGTCCGAGGACTGGTTTGTGGCGATAGACCTGAAAGATGCGTACTTTCATGTGTCCATCCATCCTTCTCACAGGAAGTTCCTCAGGTTTGCTTTCGGGGGCGAAGCCTACCAATACAGGGTTCTTCCGTTCGGCCTGTCATTATCACCCTGCACGTTCACGAAGTGCGTGGATGCAGCTCTGGCTCCACTGAGACTCCAGGGCATCCGCGTACAGAATTATATCGCCGCTGGGCTGATTCTAGCTCAATCAGAGCAACTAGCAGTTCAGCATCGAGATGCTGTTCTGTCCCACATGAAAAGGCTTGGGCTGAGGCTCAATGCCAAGAAGAGTGTGCTAGTTCCGGCTCAGACGACCACTTATCTAGGTGTAGTCTGGGACTCCACCACGATGCAGGCACATCTGTCCCCTGCTCGTGTGAGTTCCATCCTCGCAGCCGTGAAAGGGGTGAAATTAGGCCAGTCACTCACTGTAAAACAGTTCCAGAAACTGTTAGGTCTGATGGCAGCTGCGTCCAACGTGATACCTTTTGGCCTTCTGCACATGAGACCCTTACAGTGGTGGCTCAGGACCAGGGGGTTTTCTCCGAGGGGAAATCCTTTTCGCATGATCAGAGTCACGCGGCGATGCCTTCATGCTCTGGCCATGTGGAAAAATCCCTGGTTCCTGTCCCAGGGGCCTGTGCTGGGGACTTCTGGTCGTCGTGTAATGCTTACGACAGATGCTTCCCTCACGGGCTGGGGGGCGATCATGAGTGGTCGCTCAGCTCAGGGGTTATGGGAGGACCATCAGCTCTCCTGGCACATAAATCGGCTGGAGATGATGGCGGTGTTTCTAGCATTGAAACACTTCCTCCCAGACCTGAGAGACCACCATGTGTTGGTCCGTACGGACAACATGTCAGTGGTCTCATACATAAACCATCAGGGGGGTCTGCGGTCTCGCCAACTATATTACTTGGCCCGTCGGATTCTCCTGTGGTCCCTAGGGAAGCTGCGCTCGTTAAGGGCAGCCTACATCCCGGGGTACCAAAACGTGGGAGCAGACGCCCTGTCGAGGCAGGGGCCGAGGCCCGGGGAGTGGAGACTCCACCCAGAAGTGGTGGATCTCATATGGAAAAATTTCGGTCAAGCGGAAGTCGACCTATTTGCCTCGGGAGAGTCAACCCAGTGTCCACTCTGGTATTCCCTAGCATACCCAGCACCTCTGGGTCTGGATGCCATGGTGCAGACGTGGCCGAGGCTACGTCTGTACGCTTTTCCCCCGTTCGCTCTGCTCCCGGGAGTTCTGGGGAAAGTACGCCAGGAGGGGGCCAGCCTAATACTGGTAGCCCCGTTCTGGCCAACCAGGATATGGTTCTCGGACTTAGTGTCCCTATTAGACGGCTCCCCAATGGAGCTTCCCCTCAGACAGGATCTCCTGTCGCAAGCGGGCGGCACGATAATACATCCTCGCCCAGAACTATGGAAGCTATGGGCCTGGCCTCTGAGGGGGCCAGGTTCATAGAAGCTGGTCTCCCAACTGAGGTTGTGGAGACCATCCTTAACTCCAGAGCTCCCTCCACGAGGAAGCTGTATTCCTATAAATGGAATTTGTTTTCTACTTGGTGTAGACGAAATAATATGGACCCTGTCCACTTCTTCGTGCTAAGATTTCTCCAAGAAAAGTTCTCGGAGGGCCTATCTCCTTCAACCTTGAAGGTTTATGTTGCGGCTATCTCAGCCTATCATGCTCCTCTGGAGGGGGATTCCTCGGTAGGACGAGACCCCCTCGTAACACGCTTCCTCCGTGGTACACTGAGGTTGAGGCCTCCAGTGCGCACAAGGGTTCCGGCCTGGGACTTGGCCGTGGTATTGCAAGGGTTAGCCGAGGCTCCCTTCGAACCATTAGAGGAGGTTCCAGAAAAATTCCTCACTCTAAAAACTATTTTCCTACTTGCTATCACTTCTCTGAAGAGAATAGGAGACTTACAAGCACTTTCAATTGCTCCATCTTACCTGGAATTTGCCCCAGGAATGGTGAAGGCATTCCTTCATGTTAGGCCTGGCTATGTGCCAAAGGTCCCCACTAATGTCCCAGGTCCCATTGTGCTCCAGGCCTTCTATCCTCCTCCCTTCGAGACTTCGGATCAGGAAAAACTGAATCTGCTCTGCCCAGTGAGGGCTTTGGATGCGTATGTCCACAGAGCTGCCCTGTGGCGAAAGTCAGATCAATTATTTGTCTGTTATGGGTCCCCTAAGAAAGGGGGCCCAGCATCTAAGCAGAGGATGAGCAAGTGGGTGGTCGAGGCCATCTCACTTGCATATGAAGCGGCCGGACAGCCTTCTCCATTGAATGTCCGCGCCCACTCTACCAGGGGTATGGCGGCATCAAAGGCTTTGATGTCTGGTATCTCCATTAATGATATCTGTGATGCAGCTGGATGGTCATGCCAGCACACATTTATCAGGTTCTATAACCTTGATGTCGGCTCCACTCCGGGGTCTTCTATTCTGTCAAGCTAACATTGGCAAGTACTTGAAGCTACGGCACAGCTGGGATTGCGTTCCCAATGCGTTATACGCAGCGTCGACAGTTCCCACGAAAGGGAACGTCTCAGGTTACAGATGTAACCCTGGTTCCCTGAGTAGGGAACGAGACGCTGCGTCTCCTGCCGTACCCCCCGCATACTTGCGAGTGCTTGCTTCAGACTTATCCCAGAAGCTAGCGATCTCTGCATCCGGGTATGCTTTATAGTTTCCTGGTCCGTGACGTCACCCGCCTCTGACGTCTCGCTACGCGATTGGTTAGATACATGAGTGCTTCAATGACGTTATCACGCAGAAGGTTCCCAATGCGTTATACGTTATACGCAGCGTCTCGTTCCCTACTCAGGGAACCAGGGTTACATCTGTAAGCTGAGACGTTTTGAATTCGGCCATCACTATATAAGTCGTTATTTTGTTTTTGTTTGGCGCACCAAAAATATTCTCGTCGCTTTATAATATTAATATTGAACCACTGTACTCACATGAACTGATTTAAATATGTTTGTAATACATTAATGGATCTTGAGAGAGGAAATGTCATTGTTGGCTATGCAGGCCTCACTGAGCCATCGGATTTCAACAAAAATATCTTAATTTTGTGTTCCGAAGATAAACGAAGGTCTTACGGGTGTAGAACGGCATAAGGGTGAGTAATAAATGACATTATTTTTCATTTTTCGGTGAACTAACCCTTTAACTGTGGGGGCACAAATCAGATCTGAGGGAGCAATGCCCCCTCGTTGCTCCGGCCCTGCATGAGCATAAAGACAAAGTGCACAGCTTTTTTTCCTACATGATCTGTCCTACAGTTTTCTGTGCATATCAGTGAATTCCACTGTAAATCAATTTCATGATTTTATAATTCCATTACATGGGTTTGGGTAGGAATGGAACTGTAAGAAGAAGCTCAGTCATAAAGGTGCTCAAGTGCTTAAAGATGTAATGATTTGTCATGCTGTCCATTAATTTGAAAGCATGGACATAAATACATTAAAATTAAAAATCAGCCTAATCTAATGTGAGTGTATGTAAAGTAAAAGAGTTTTCATACTGCTGAGCACTCCTCCGGTCTGAACCCACTGGAGGTCCTGACTCCTGCAGCCCCAGTATGGGTCTCCTTTCCACGGGCTCACACAGGTGCAGCTCCTGCCGTGATTGGAGGAGGAGCATTTGGCGTTCACACCACAGGGTTTGACCAGGCATGCGTCACGACATGTGCCAAAGGTGCCAGTGCAGACCTCATTGTCCTTACAAACGCTGCTTTGTGTGCAGTCGTTACACTTGTGTGGTATGAAGGATGGACAGGGCGACTGTGAGCACTTGTACTCAGCTGGCTGAGGGTGTGTGGCGGAGCCCCAGCCAGGCGAGCACGAGGCCTTGCAGACAGTGGCTCCACCTTCAGATTTGCACTCGACTCGTCCGTTTACCTGCTCAGCATAACACACAGGTAGGGCACTCCATTTCCCTCCAGAGCACACCGCAATCTCAGGAAAGGGCTTGTATGATCCTCCACATTTCATTTTCACCTGCTGCCCGGCTGTGCTGTGGTAGGGCTTCTCGCAGTGGTTGTTCTGAAGATCCGCAGCCTTTAGAGGGCCACATCCATTTTTATTGAACTGTCTCCACTGCTTTGAGACATAGTCCTGAAAAAACTTGTTCTCAATGTTCTCTGATTTTCCAGTGACAAGTAAGTATTTTGACCAAGCTAAAACAGCTTCCTTTTCAAGGGCAAACATGTAGCGCACAAAATAATCAGTCTGGTCACTGTAGTATTTTGAACATTCTACTGGCTCACCAGACTGACTTTGTGAGTCCTGGACCAGCGACTTGCGAAAAATATCGAGAATGTTGCGTTTGTCTCCAAATCCAGTGCCCATCATCATGAGGTGAAAGTCTGTGAGATAAAATTGAAAAGAGTTTCCTCCTGTGAACTGAGCTCCAACTTCAGAAACATACTGACGTTCGGTTTTTGTACTGTTTTTAAGATGTGAATGTAAAGTGTTGATGTAACGAAACTTCTGAATCACACTGCTGTATTTCACAAAGATTTGTGTCCACTGGATGTCATGTCGGACAGACTCAACTATTTCTTTAGTGTAATCCTTCAGATCTTTGACACTAAAATAAATTGCTGTCAGATCAGGGACTGGCTTATAGACCATGCCATCGATTTCACCTTCAAGAGCTGCATAGTCAATTATATTTTGGATGCTTTCCTCACAAGCTGGACCGCGGAACATCTTATGGCACTTGCAGAATGTTAGTGTGGTGTCCTTGATGGGTTTACATTCTCCATGGTTACAATTCACGTCTGAGCAGGGAGACTTCACAATATTTTCTCTGAGGAAGATATTAAAGTCTCTGAAGATGACATATTCTGGTTTACAGACCAGCTCAATATCCGCCACATCTGTCTGTGCATAATCTGATGGTTTTTCAACAGCATGAAGAAACCGTATGTGGGTGGTAGCTTTAGCACCAAACCTGCTGAGCAGCTCATCCTTCATTGTTATACACTGCAGAGTCATGCTCATACTTGACATTTCTTTTTGCAAACTGGATTTAATACTGTCCTTAGTGTTTTGATCAATAACAGAGCCCTTTTCTTGGTGAATTAGGTGAACGGATGTCTTTTCTTGAGCATAAAAGTTAATTGACTGTCCAAAGGTAAACTCATTTTTAGCATCTTTTGAGTGGGCAATTACTATCCATTTGAACCAGTGGAACTTGCTCTCCAAATGTTTCTTAATATCTGTAGCTAGGTCTTCGCTACTTGAGAAACGTTGATTGCTAATTTTCACAGCGTCCTTTTGAGCCCATGTCTCAAAGTCACCGGCACACTCAATCAAGGCATCCTGTATGGCTGATAAAGTGTTGGACAGTTGTGTGACTGCTTCTTTTGCCTTTACTTCAGCATCATAGCCCTTTAGTTTGTAATAAAATACATTTAACTTTAGTCCTGAGACCATCAGAGTGGTGAAGTAGGTGGAGTATTGCACCAGGACATTAAAATCACCATTGGATTTCTCAATGATGAGCTGTAAAAGATTCTTATTCAAGCTGACAGGATTGTTCTCAGTGATGTGTCTGTATAAATTAGCAACACTGTTCTCTGTGCCAGTGTTTTCATAGAAAGTGGTGAACCTCTCAGCCAGTCTGGTCTTCTCTTCCTGTGTGGAGGCAGCAGGAGCGGTCTTTATGAATTCTGTTAACTTGGCCCAGGAGTTCTTGATCACATTCTCATCTTTGCCATAACTGCTTGCATAGTTCGTCCATTCCATTTCTGTTTGCAGGGTTGAAATTTGAAGGGAGAGAGAGTCGAGTTTACGGTTGACCTCGGCAAATTGTTCCTTCATGAAATTAAACATTGGATTCGATTGTGGAATGAATGCGAGGATGAAGCTAACTAATGCCCCGATAAAGCCAAAACCTGCTGCGACTTTGCCAAGAGAACCAAAGACTTTGAGGACTTTGAGGAGTGAGTCATGAGCTGTATCTTTATTTTTTTCAAAAATAATTTCAGCCACATCATTGAGACCTTGGAGGAAATCTTTAGACAATGCCATGCCCTTCTCCACTTGACTGACTTGTTTGATGCTAATTTCAGCTGTGCAGAAACAGCTGTATAGAAGCAGATAAAGGATAGTGAGGAAAGTCTTCCCAGTAGCCATGACAGCTTAACCTGTTAAAAAAGGATACTTTGAATTTGTAATTAGAAGTATTGAATGGCACTGGCCTGGTGTCATCTGCTTATAATGCCACACACTGTCCGTTCTTTGCTGTTAAAGCTGCACTAAAGAGGATTTCTTATTTTATTGAGTCAGTACATAAAAAAAAAAAAATGCATTCTTGATTTACCCCAAATCACTAAGGTAAATGTAGCACACGTGACCTACGATGTATGCATAAACCACTTTCTAATCAGTCCCTCCAGGATTCCGCGATTCTGCAATCGCAGAATTTACTGCAAAATCAAGCAAACGCCGCAAAATTCAGAGGGGCTTGCAATTTTTCTAAATTGCCACATATTTTCCGCAGATTTTGGGCGAACGCGTCGTGTGACGTCATTACAACGTACATTCAGCCAAAGAAAAGCCCACTTCAAAGTAGGCTACGTGCGTTGAACTTGAATCGATCGATAAACAACTGTTTGCGCCGTTGCTTCGGCAATGCATCTGTCAGTCAGTCAACCACCGCAACAACCCCGCTCCCACTGTAAGCGCGCAACTCTCTCTCGCGCACACACACACACACGAGCGTGCACGCTCTGAGTGACATCGTTTCCATCCATCGGTTCAGTTTATCAACAGTGTCTGTATGTTGCATAAAAGAGGCTCGCGCACTCTGTAAACAACCCCAAAATGGACGAGGGGCAAGACGGAACAATTTAAGTAGATGCTGAATGAAAATGTATTTGGTAATGCGGGTTCCAGGGTTACCCCTGTAAAAACAGCAGGCAACTACTTTACCTTTCTGACACCGCTTGTGTAGGCTAGGCCTACTGATTGTTTACTTTCGAACTAAACTGTAGTTATGCTTTTTTGCACTTTAATCTGTTTGAAACATTTGTTTACTTTATACATTGTGTGTATTCTTCAAAAGTAGGCCACTGTTATATATAAGATTCTTTTTGTTGTATTATAAAAATACTAATCAACCCTGTAAAGCCTGAAATAATTAAATAATCGTCAGAAGATAATTTATTTTTTAAACAGGTTTTTTTTACCTTTAGACAAAATATAAAAGAAAAAGTTTGCATGTGTTTTATGTTTTGTCATATATTTGATACACCAAGATTTACAATATTATATGGTGATGGAGGGGGAAAAACAGCTTAATTTTATTCAGAGGCCAAAACTATGCAAAAATTGCAGTTTGCTGCAGTTATTTATGACCAAAAATGTAAATCAGTGACATCTTTATAACAGTATAGCAGACTACGTACATAAAATGCATATAAATATAATTTGTCACTCTATATCTCCTAATAATGTGTCTTGGTAATAAGATATGCATAGTTTTATGATGAAAGCTCTATAATTTTTATTGTGGGGGGCAAAACACAACGCAATAGACATACAATGATGATTGAGAGATAAATAAATGTTCCTCAAAGCCTGTTGTATCATATTTGATACGTAAAGTATACAAAACTTTCTAAAGGGGGAACATATACCCCCAGACCCCCCTAGAGTACCTGACAACCATGCCCCCTTTCCCAAAATCATGTGGGAAACACTGCAATACAACATTTTATAAAAAAAAATTTTGTTTTATTTGGCGTTATATATGAAATAAAATGTTGAAATTATATTTCAAGTTATTATCAGGGTTCTCCTTTTAAAAATTACAGAGCCCAGTTGTTCTTGAGCTCAGAAAAGTAATAAAAATGTTAGGAGAATATTGACTCTGGTGTATTTTCACTGAAAAACTACACAAGAAATGCCGCAAATATTGCCGCAAATTTTGAGAAAAGCCACCGCAAAATCAGTCATTTTAGCCCGCAGAAATCAGCAAAAAGTCCCGCGAAATCCTGGAGGGACTGTCTAATACCTTGGACCAGATCAGAAGACTACGTTCGCTCTTGAGCCAGCGTTGCAGCAAGACAAGGGAAATAATGACAGAAGACAAAATTATAGTTGAAAAGTTAAGTACTTTTCTTTTGCATTTCTTTTTATTAAATTGTTTCTGTTGGGGAAAAAAAAAACATCAACTGGAAAACCCCCAAAATGACAGCAAAAAAAAAAAAAAAATTCACAAAACAACCCTTTTTGTTGAACTTCTTGAAATAAAGCTGTTGTAACTCATATGACTCTTTGTGTGTTATTTAATTCTGTAGTTATTATATATATATATATATATATATATATATAAATTATTTAGTTCTTTAAATATTCTGTGAGTTCTTTATTTAGCTTTAGTACTTCTAATTTACTCAGTTTAATTTCTAGCTTGGTTTGGCTAGCTATGTACCTTTAAACAACCTTGTTTCTTTTTTCCATATAAACGGTATAACCAGTTCACACTCAAACCTAAATTACAATTATATAACTCAACCTTTGTGTCCTCTTTTTCAGAACAATTTCAATAAAAAAAATAAATAAATAAATAAAAAAAAAAGAAGGAAAAAACAAAAATAACAGCAATAGGGACAATTTTCAGGTAAGTTGTCTGACACACCAAATCAGAGTCCTTTTCAATTAATTGTCTTTGATAGAAATGATTGAAGTAAATAAACAGGAGTTTAGCTCAGTTCAGTGTCCTTCGTACTCATGTTTTAGCATTCAGTTAAAGAACACAGATATGCAAACTCCAAGACGAAAAAATCATACATGAAAATCCCTCACCTTTCGGCGAAATTCGCCGTTTTGAAACCAAAATAGGTGACCTACGTGAATCGTGTAGATTCGATGAGAAAAAATTTTTGGGGGGAGGAGGGGTATTCATATTCAGTGAACTGCGAACAGGTGCGCGTGCCAGAAGGGAGCACGAGTGCATGGAAATATTAACGCGAAGGGCCTTGCATCACCAGTGCAGACCACCATCAGAAGCTGAAAGCACGCCTGGCCTCGGTGATTTACCTGACTGAATTTGGTGAGTGATGGTTTCAATAATTTTAATATTTTCTGGTATATCTAAGTTAAGTTACCCAGGAGCTCTGTTGACATAGACTTAGCTAACGTTAGCTAAAGCTTGATGAATTGAGTCACTGAACACAGCAGGAGAGAACGCAAAATTAGCCAGCTAGCTAAAGCTCCGGTGGAAAATTATTAGCTAACGCTACCGTTTTTGAGGAGGTAGATTTTGAGGTGAGGGGACTGACAAGGCAGAAGATAAAGTGGTCCACCGTTCTATCAATAAGCAGACCTGCCAACCTGTACGCAATTTGCGTAGCGGATACGCATTTTGACTTCAAAGTACGCTGGTACGATTTGTCACTCTAAACTACGCAAAAACCTGGTGACGCCTCTGTGCACGAGCAGTCCTCAAATCAAGCAACAGTAAAAGAAGAAGAGTTCGACCAATCATAGCGCTAGGTTCTTCCCCCAAATAGCAAGTGGGGATGATTGCCATGGAGACACTGGTGGTTCAGGCAAAGAAAAAATGAGATCTGGTTCTGAGAGTATTACGAACTGTAATGTAAATTGTTATCTTTGCCAATAAAATGTATTAAAATATGAATTACATAACATTGTATTGGTTGTCAATCATGATGGAAGAGTAGACAAGTTAAGTTACAGCATGTCCACCATCTCTTGTGGGGGTTACGTATTAAGCCATTTGTGGTGCCCTTACCTCATTGTGCCTCATATACTGTAAATGTTACATGTAAATGTAAATGTGACAGGCTGGCATGAAATGGCTTGCATAATACTTCGTAAGGAGGCCATAATAATTTTTGACTCATGGCTGAAGTTAAGTTTCTCCAGCTGTCCCCAGGTTGGCAAAAAAAGCATCTCAAAATGCATCAGATTGATGCTTTAAAATATGGAATATTTAAATTTTTCTTACGGGGGAGCATGCCCCCGGACCCCCCTAGAGGGATAATATCCTTCTCACCTTTTTCACCCCTGACCCGTTTTCATGCCTGAAAAATGAAATGGAAAAAAGTTAAAATTGTTCTATGCTTTCCATTCTTATAAATGGCTGCACCTGCTGTAGTTGGGGCATGACCATATACAGAGAATCTGAACATGTACGCTCCTTTCAGTGGGGCTGTGAAAACACCTAAATCAAATAACAAGAGATACAGAATCAGCTGTTTCCTGTGTGATTGCTTCATTACCAAACACACTGTAATAGTTTTGAAAGATGGCAGATCATTTAATTCTCTTACACACATTACACAACTGCAGAGAGGTCTGAATGGAGCAGAAGGGTTTTCATTACTATAAACTGAGTTTTATGACTCCATTTCATTGATAATTACCTGTAATTGGGTTGTAGGCGTTCCCTATGTTTGTGAAGACTTTCCTGTAGATTAGTGTGATGTCAGTGGTAAAAGGACCAGTATATTCACCGCCAGATTCCCTCAGTCCAGCTGAAAAAGCTATTTCTCTGTCTGTTATTGAAAAACATAAGCAATATTGTGATATATTACTGTATTACACTGAGAATGTATACACTAAATTTAACATCATTCAAGCACACTTTCACCTCTATTTTCCTTTCTCAACTCCTCCACTTGACTCAGAGTAAGATTTGAAATTTCTGTGAAGAAATAAAGATTCTGTTAAATGACATTTACACTGATTATTGTAATAGATAACACAATTTACACAGTATACACTCAACTTTACACTAACATTTACACTATACAATGTATTGCACTGGTGTTTTACTTTGAGGATCATTGATAAAAGAGTGAATGTTTTGATGAGGTACCTTCATTTTTCTTGTTCATCTCATCCCTCAGTTGCGTCTCTAAAGCTCTGATGTTTCCTTTCTGCTCTGTAACGGTGGCGGTCAGTTCTCTCAGTGCTGCATGGATGTCAGGGAAGCACAGATCACAGTATTGTTGGCTGTCAGTTGAAGCTTCAGCTCTCAAAGTGACTGTTTGAGGTGGATTCTGTCTTCCGTCCTCAGAGCTGATCTGTTGACTGATCTCATTCTCATTGAGTCCTCCATCTACCTGCTGCTGGACGACAAACACAAAGGTTTCCAACAGCAGCAGTATACATACTAAAGCCTTCATTCTTCACTGATGTTTGTTTCCAGCTCTTCTCTGTCATCCCCACAGCCTCTCATGTTCCTTTTATAGTGTCCTGATTTACTGTCTTTTGTACGTGATTTATATTGCTCCAGATAAATAAGTAGTTCAAGTTAATTGTTAATCATAATCAAAGGGATGTTCCAGACTCAGTAGATGTTTATCTCTATTCACAACATTTGTGGCACAATGTTGATGTCCACAGAAAATAACTTGGACTCAAAGTTGTTGTTGTTGTTGTTTTTTTTTCACACTTTAATAGTATTTATTGGACCTAACTTAATAAAACAGGCTGTGTAATTAAAAGAATTAGTTCACTTTAGAATTTAAATTTCCTGATAATTTACTCACCCCCATGTCATCCAAGATGTTCATGTCTTTCTTTCTTCAGCCTAAAAGAAATTAAGGTTTTCGAGGAAAACATTCCAGGATTTTTCTCCATATAGTGGACTTCACTGGGGTTCAACAGGTTGAAGGTCCAAATGTCAGTTTCAGTGCAGCTTCAAAGAGCTCTACATGATCCCAGATGAGGAAGCGAATCTAGTGAAATGACCGGTCATTTTCTACAAATAAAATAAAATGAAAAATAAATTAAAGACTTTTTAACCACAAATGCTCGTCTTGCACTGCTCTGCGCCACGCATTACGTAATCACTTTGGAAAGGTCATGCGTGACATAGGTGAAAGTACAGATCCAGTGTCTACAAAGCAAACGTGTAAAGTCTAAGTCAAATGCCATTTACAAAAAAAAAAAAAAAAGTAAAACAATGATGTTGGACGATTTTGAAGTTGGAGGAGAAAATGAGATGGAGTTTTTCGCCCTACCACGGTACTTCAGCCTACGCGTGACCTTTCCAAGTTGATTAACGGTCTAAATGTTACCTGGTTTTTATTATTGTATTTTTCTCTGGCTATTGCCTAAATATAGGTATCTGGTTTAAGTGTAATACCACTAGGAGTGCATAGTGGCTACCAGTTATAAGCCTGATCACCAACGAGCAAGTCAAGTTTGTTTGGTAGAGGGAACCACATGGTTGAACTAACGCTACCTGGCTACTCATTTTGAAGGATGTTAGCTATTTTGCTTTCTTTTGTAGAAAGGACTTTTTCATCATGTATATCAGTTCATTTATATCACGATTATATTCACTGCACGGCTCCGCGAATCGAGTAGCGTGAATCTGTGTATTGCCACCCTGTAGCAAGGCTACAATGTGGCCTTAATCAACGCAGCGTTAAGGTCAACGAGTCACCAAACGCCATTGACTATCTTCACTTATCACTCACTGGATTATTGGATTATATCATTGCATCACTCTCAGATAACCTTGTGGATTCATACTCATCTCATCACCATCATCATTTCAGCTCATCTAAAGTCTGGACATTGACAATAAGTTTAATTTATTATATTGACTAATTTGCGCAGAGACAAAGACTGCTTGTTTGCTTAAATTGTTTATTTTTGTGACAAATATATATGCGCTTGTGGGAATAAAATAGGGAAAAAAGAATATTTGTTTGGTGAAGTGGTTTTATCTTTCAGTACTGGTCGAATTTCTGTTGAACCCCCTCAGAGTAATATCTTAAAAAAAAAAAAGAAGGAGGTGTTACAACATAATGCGTGGCGCGTTGCAGAGCAGTGGAAGATGAGCATCTGTGGTTAAAAAGTATATACTTTTTTTTTTTTTTTAAGAAAATGAACGATTGCTTCACTAGATAAGACCCTTATTCCTCGTCTGGGATCGTGTAGAGCCCTTTGAAGCTGCACTGAAACTGACATTTGGACCTTCAACCCGTTGAACCCCAGTGAAGTCCACTATTTGGAGAAAAATCCTGGAATGTTTTCCTCAAAAACATTAATTTCTTTTCCACTGAAGAAAGAAAGACCTAAACATCTTGGATGACATGGGAGTGAGTAAATTATCAGGAAATTTTAATTCTGAAGTGAACTAATCCTCTAAGAGGAGTTATTACCTCAAAACGTACACCCATATGCAAGTTTGAGTTTATTTAAATTAAATACATTAGCTGTTGTCACGTGTTAGTGATTATCCTGACCTCTGATATATTTCTGACCTCTGATAAACACTATATTGCCAAAAGTTTTGGGACGCCTGCCTTTCCGTGCACATGAACTTTAATGACATCCCATTCTTAATCCGTAGGGTTTAATATGGAGTTGGCCCACCCTTTGCAGCTATAACAGCTTCAACTCTTCTGGGAAGGCTTTCCACAAGGTTTAGGAGTGTGTTTATGGGAATTTTTGACCATTCTTCTAGAAGCGCATTTGTGAGGTCAGGCAGTGATGTTGGCGAGAAGGCCTGGCTCACAGTCTCCGCTCTAATTCATCCCAAAGGTGATCTATCGGGTTGAGGTCAGGACTCTGTACAGGCCAGTCAAGTTCCTCCACACCAAACTCGCTCATCCATGTCTTTATGGACCTTGCTTTGTGCACTGGTGCACAGTCATGTTGGAACAGGAAGGGGCCATCCCCAAACTGTTCCCACAAAGTTGGGAGCATGAAATTGTCCAAAATGTCTTGGTATGCTGAAGCATTAAGAGTTCCTTTCACTGGAACTAAGGGGCCAAGCCCAACCCCTGAAAAACAACCCCACACCACAATCCCCCTCAACCAAACTTTACACTTGGCACAATGTAGTCAGACAAGTACCGTTCTCCTGGCAACCGCCAAACCCAGACTCGTCCATCGGATTGCCAGACAGAGAAGCGTGATTCGTCACTCCAGAGAACACGTCTCCACTGCTCTAGAGTCCAGTGACGGCGTGCTTTACACCACTGCATCTGACGTTTTGCATTGCACTTGGTGATGTAAGGCTTGGATCAGCTGCTCGGCCATGGAAACCCATTCCATGAAGCTCTCTACGCACTGTTCTTGAGCTAATCTGAAGGCCACACGAAGTTTGGAGGTCTGTAGATATTGACTCTGCAGAAAGTTGGCGACTTCTGCGCACTGTGTGCCTCAGCATGCACTGACCCCGCTCTGTGATTTTACGTGGCCTATCACTTCGTGGCTGAGTTGCTGTTGCTCCCAATTGCTTTAACTTTGTTATGACACCACTAACAGTTGACCGTGGAATATTTAGTAGTGAGGAAATTTCACAAATGGACTTATTGCACAGGTGGCAACCTATCATGGTACCACGCTTGAATTCACTGAGCTCCTGAGAGCGACCCATTCTTTCACAAATGTTTGTAGAAGCAGTCTGCATGCCTAGGTGCTTGATTTTATACACCTGTGGCCATGGAAGTGATTGGAACACCTGAATTCAATGATTTGGAGGGGTGTCCCAATACTTTTGGCAATATAGTGTATTTCTGACCTCTGATATAGATGGTCACTCCACTCTCTGGTATCCATGTGAATATCTTACAACAGTTACCAGGTTTATCAGCTTTACGTTATGGCAAAAAAAGTAAAGATTAGGTGTTAATATACACAGAAAAAAAATTGTAAGTGATGTTTACATATAATGTTGAAGCCTTGTGTCTATACTAATAAAACAAATGTTGCTGATGGAGTTTAGTATAAACAAAAATAGAGTATGAAAACATTAAATGTAATTATTAACCTGATTTACAACTTTCACCGTACACAAATGCTTTCGATTTTGGGAAACTGGAAGTATGCACTTATCATAAAGTTTACATAAACTTATTTTATGGTACCATAATATGAACTGTTGTTTCGCAGTGTGTGCTTTGATCTTAACAACTTATTTATTATTCTCAGGTTAGGTAAAGTAAGTCAAGTCTGGCATAAATTTTATTGCTTACAATTTGTTCAGAAGACTTCTCTGTGGTGTTTTTATCCAAAGTCTTAAAACACTAAGTCAAAGCTTCGGTAGGCAGTTTTTGTAATCAGTTATATTTCTTTTAAATGTTTACTTTTCTTTTTATAATAAACAAAAATGTAAAGGCAAATAATTTCATCATTAAAGTATAAAGTACAATAATCCCGCTTTGAATCAAAGGTGTAGTCAGATCTGGACTTCTTATCTTCAGCTCTGGGCTTCTAGGCGTCGGGGGTTTAATGACGTATCAGTATCTGAAGAGACAATCAACTCTTCTGTCTTTTATACTCTGTTGTTTGCACCAAACTTACGTTTTAATCTTGACATTGACTTGTTTTACAACACCATAATGTGAGCTGTTGTTTTTACCTTTGTTAATTATTACTTTACTCGGGTTCTGTCAGAGTGCAATTGAGTTCACATTTACACATTTACACATATTACAATTCAATTTCAGTTTATTTGTACATCATCTTTTTCAATGCACATTGTTAGAGACTCTGATGGGGGTTATGCACAACAAACTTCCGCTTACGGTTCAGGGGTCTGATGCATAACCGTTGCTAAATTGGCATAGAAATGTGTGTACGCAATTTTCCACGCAAAAATAAACTAGGTGTAAATATGTGTGCACCGTACAGACACTCTAGATCAGGGGTGTCCAATCCTGCTCCTGGAGGGCCACTGTCCTGCAAAGTTTCGCTCCAACCCCAATTAAACACACCTGAACCAGCTAATCAATGTCTTGGGCATACTAGAAACTTCCAGACAGGTGTGTTGAGGCAACTTGGAGCTAAACTCTGCAGGACAGTGGCCTCCAGGACCGAGTTTGGACCCTCCTGCTCTAGACCATGCGCACACACTCTTTTACTGAAGTGAGCGAAGTAAACAGAATGATTTAAACTGTTTTACATCTGATATACACATTTAGATTAATTATGCCACTCTCATAATGGAGTTAAGCACTGACATTTCATGAAATCATTATTCAGAAGTTACAACATTTTTATATGAATTTAAATAGAAATATTTGTAGTGGATGTGCTGCTTTTGAACACTTTTCCTGTGGCATGCTGGGTTTTAATGTTTTAACTACAGTGAGAATTGATTGGCCTTCTAAAAGTGTTCAGCCAAACATCAGTCTGCAGGACAGACCTTCATAGAAATGTGTCCCAAACAGATCGAGTGCTGTTAAAGGGATAGTTCACCCAAAAATGAAATACTCCTTGCCTTGTTTTAGAATAAATAAGTCAGAATAGTATAAAATACATTTCAGAGAAAGTCTGAGGGTTTACTCACACTAAGCTTGGTTTCCTTGTACCGTGCCCTGGCGCGATTGTCCCTCCTCCCCACTCCCCCGCTGGCCTGCACCCACATTGCACTTAACTTTCCGGGTCGGAGCACGCTTATGTCATTTTTTATTTTGAAGAAAACAGGAAGCAAAATGCTTTCGCTAATAGACTGCCTAATAGATTTGTCATTTATGCTATGTGGCGATTTTCACTTGATTGTGCTGCACGTATCAGAAGATTATTACGGAGGCGGCTGTCGTTGATGGAGGAATTTGCAGATTTACTTGCAAAGTTGTCATGAAATCGAAATTAAACCTATTTACTTTGTTAGCGCACATTACTAGTCTTGTGTTGAGCAATTTATTAAGTTAATACACACACAAAAAAATGTTTTTCATGGTAATCTTTATTCAAAATCTTTATTTAAAATTCAGTTTGACGGCTTGGTTTGAATATTCCTAACTACTCCCCTCCAACCGTCAGTCTGCTATGAGCGAGGGATGAAGAGGAGGTGTGCTAAAGTAAAACCCTGCCCTCTATTCAATATTCCGTTTCACTTGGAAATACGTCACAACACTGAAGTCGGTTTCAACTTCCGGTTCACAGGGACTTTAAAACCAAACAGGACCTTAAAGGCACAATATGTAAAGTTTTGCCACTAGAGGTCACCTATTGAAAACAAAGGCGTAGCTTGATGATGCAGAGATTGAATGCGGAATCATGGGAGATGTCGTCTTCAACTCACAGCCAGGGGAAAAGAATCCAATGGGACTCAGGCAGAAATCATGTTCATGGATGAGATTATTACCGTTACTGTAGTATGAAGCAGAGCAGGGCAGAGTGATTACAAAATAGTGTTTTTCTCCGAGACATGGTGAAAACACGCAGTCGCGGAAAATCAATAAAACGAGATTCAAATAATAAGACTAAACGTGTTGAGCTATATAACGATTAGTTTTCTGTCAAGGAATGTATCCAAACAGTTGTTCCCTTGTCTAATAAAACACATGATATATTAAAGCACCTTTGGTGTTTCCATGGTTTCTACAAAATAAAACCAGAAATCGAGGGTAACGCAGGTATGACATCACTGATAGGTGATGCAATGACAAGGGACGGGACACTAGTTAAAACTGCTTATTTCTCTGGATTTAAACATTCTTGGAAACATCTGAGATAATTAAGTACACAAGTTAACAAATATATAACACTGTTCTAGTGGGTTTTGGATATTTTAATCCAAAAATCTTACATTGTGCCTTTAAGCAAAATTTTGCTTCATTGTATAGGTATTACCAAGTATTAAATGTGGTAAATAAAGTAAAATACTTGGGTCGCATCATTGGAAATTATTTAAATGATGACGATGATGCTGTAAATTTGTTTGGACAGGCAGATATGTGTACAGATGATTTGTCTTTTTAGAGCTTACTGTACTTCTCTTTATACAGCACTCTTGTGAAATAAATATAGTAAAGCTACAATGAAAAATATCCAGGTGCCGTTTAACGATTTTGCTTAAGCTCTCATGGTGGACAAGTGCAAGCCAAATGTTTGTATCCAATAATGTACACGCTTTGCATGCTGTCTTCAGGAATTATATGTATAATTCCACGTGTCGATTAAGTGATTCAAAAAGTGGTATCATAATGGTCTTAAATTATATTACATTAAGTGATACAGGGTATTTTTCCTGCTTTTGGAAGCACTGGAATGAAAGTTTGTATGTTTTTTTAAATAATGTCTGTTGTTCGTAAATGTACATTTGTATGTTTTATTTTTACGTTTTGATGTGGACTTATGTGTCTGAAATAAAGAATGAATTGAATAGTACCAACTTTACTTGACCGCTCGCTCTAATGTTACCCCGATAAATGTGCGTTATCATTAGGCGTAAATCTAAGTGTTTGTGTGGAGTGTGGAAGCTGAAATATTAGTGCACTTTATTGCATGACATGGAGGCACCAGCGCGATCACTTGCATTTTTTTTCTGAAAACAGCAGAAACAATATAATAATATAATATACTCTGTCATTTTTGGTCATACAGATAAGAATAATACTCCACAGATCATTTATTATAGCTTGTCAAATTTGGCCCTATTTGTGTGTGTCCCTTTAAATGCAAATGAGCTGCTGTTTCCAGCCTGCTTTCCAGAAGAGGGCGGAGCTTTAACAGCTCGCGCTTCGGTTGTTCAACATCAACAAAGCTGGAGAATCTCACGCAGCCAAAATGAGGATTGTCAGTAACGGTGTTCAGCCTTACATTGTTCAAACCGGAGTCGACACTGATGGAGAGACTCAGGAAGAAGTTACAACTTTTAGAATGAAACTGGACGTTTCTGAATGGTTAGTGGATAAATTTATGTAG
Source organism: Mylopharyngodon piceus (assembly GCA_039654765.1). NCBI lineage: Eukaryota > Metazoa > Chordata > Actinopteri > Cypriniformes > Xenocyprididae > Mylopharyngodon > Mylopharyngodon piceus. Next base: position 25,509,790 of record CM077454.1, read on the forward strand.
TTACTGTGGAGTTGATTCAACTCATCGACTAGCATGTGCCGTCATGTTAATCTTTTTTAGTTGAATTGACCCTCGTTTGTGGCGTAAAATGATCACGTCAAGGCAAACAGAAAGTTCTGGGGCGACCTCCTCGGTCATATCACAGAAGACAGGAAATTCAGGGGTGACCTTGATCACAGTTGGGCAGCCAAAAAACTCATGGACTGGAGCAGACTCTTGGGCTGGAGTGGGTTCTGAGACAAACACATGAACTGGATCGGGCTCAGGAGCGGACTCATGGGTTGGAGCAGGCTCCTTGACTAGAGTGGGCTTAGGACTAGACTCATGGACTGGAGCAAGCTCTGGAGCGGACTCATTGGCTGGAGCGGGCTCTGGAACGGACTCACGGGCTGGAGTGGACTCACGTGTTGGAGCGGGCTCTGGAGCGGACTCACCGGCTGGACCCCTTCAGCCGTTGTCAGTCCCTTCGAGACCCTGGTCCCACATCTCGCTAGATTTCATCAAGGGTCTCCCTCCCTTGCAGGGTAGCATGGTGGGTTTAACCGTGGTGGACCGGTTCTCGAAGGCGACCCATTTTATCCCTCTGCCCAAATTACCTTCTGCCAGAGAGACAGCGGCTGCTGTCACAGACCACATCTTTCGTATTCATGGCCTCCCGACAGATGTGGTCTCTGACAGGGGACCCCAGTTTGTATTCAAATTTTGGAGAGAATTTTGCCGTTTATTGGGGGCGAGGGTTAGCCTTTCTTCTGGGTTCCATCCCCAGAGTAACGGTCAAATGGAGAGAGCCAACCAAGGTTTGGAACGGGTGTTATGGTGTTTGGTGTCACAGAATCCATCCTCTTGGAGCCAACATATCTCATGGGTTGAGTACGCACACACTTCGTTACCAGCGTCTTCCACGGGCCTGTCACCGTTTGAGTGTAGTTTAGGTTACCAGCCACAAATTTTTCGAATCTGGAATCCGAGGTTGCGGTTCCCTCTGCCCACGCCCTTGTCCAGAGGTGCCAACGCACCTGGAGTAAGGCCAGACAGGCGCTCCTCCGGGTGGGCTTGCGCACCAAGGCCCAGGCCGTTCGCCACCTGTCGAAGCCTCCTGTCTACATCGTTGGTCAAAAAGTGTGGCTTTCATCTTCTGATATTCCTCTCCGCTCTGTTTGTAAGAAACTTGCTCCTAAATTCACTGGCCCGTTTACTGTCACCAAGATCCTTAGTCCAGTGACAGTCCGCCTCAAACTCCCTCCGGCATACAGGAGAATCCATCTGGTCTTCCATGTGTCTAAATTAAAACCCGTCTTTCACTCAGTCATTAATCCGCCTGCTCCGGCTCCTCCACCGCCGTGAATCATAGGTGCGGAGCCCATCTATTCGGTCAGTCATATTCTGGATTCTAGGCGGAGGGGATGCGGATTCCAGTATTTGGTATTTTATGGTCCGGAGAAGAGGAGTTGGGTTCCTGCGAGAGACATATTGGATCACTCCCTTATCGATGATTACAATCGCCAGGTAGGTCCCTCTGGGAGCGCCAGGAGGCGCTCTTAGAGGGTGGGGTAATGTCACGGTTCGCCTGTTCATGCTGTCTGTTATTGTTGTGCTGTCAGTGTCAGTCTGTCTATCAGCAATGCCATAGCGACTAACTGCGCTGATGAGCTGGCTGATTAGTTCACAGGTGCGGCTCGTTATCTGTCCCCATATGTAGTCTCGTGTTTGCTGTGTTCATTGTCAGATCGTTCTGGTGTTCACGTTTTGTCTCCATTGTTCCCAGCAGTATTCTCTTGTCTTTAGTTCCTATGTGTTTGTTTCCTGCTCGAGTGTGGATTATCTCGCCCGTCTGATTGTCTCTGGATATTCCTTTTGTCTGATAGCGGATTCCAGCCCATTGCAGTCTCCTTGCCGCTAAAGCCTGTTCTACCTGTTGCACTTATACATCTGACCATCTTGCCTTGCTCTTTTGTTCTGCTGAGGAAATAATAAACTGTTATTGCATTCGCTACTGGATCTTGTTATTTTCCCCCTTGACACAAGGGCAATGTCACATCTGAGGGAGTAGAGTCACGCTATGACATTTGATTGTGTTTTAACGGTGTAACGGACTGAGTGTATGAAATGAGATTAATCAGTGACAGTGGCAGTGCCGCTACAGGGAACAAAGGATGATGGGATATGAAGTCCGTGATAGTGAGAATGTCTGGGGTAGAGTGCCCTCTGGTGGCTGTCAAGGGCACTCCAGCAGGTGATCATGACATAATGTGGTAAATGTGGTGTCCTGATGATAAATAAAACATTGCAACTTTTTCTCAAATTTCTGGAAACTGACACCATGATCACAAAAAATAAATAAAAATAATAATAAAACCAATTGCGAAATCTTGGCGGGACTGATAAATATGATATCATGAGTGCTTCAAATCAACCATCGTTAGGGAAATATTAATTATAATATGAGGAAAAGAAAATGCCACAATGTTTCTTTATTCTCTTATTTATTTATGCAGGATGAAGAGATACAGATCAAGGATCAGTCACAAGATACACTTAAAAAGGTATTTCTGTCAGGACCACTATCAACAAACATGATTGGATAATGCATAGAGTTTGTATTGGCGGTATGGTTCTGTTCTGGGCAAGAACTCCCTGCGCATCCTTGCAGCCTAGCATAGATAAGAGCAGGGAGAGCAGCAATAATAATAATAATAATAATAATAAACAGAACAGAACATATGCAGATATCATTAATGTCAATAATTTAACATGTATACATATTTCAGGAATTAGTCTGATTCAGGGGAATCATAAGGCCAAATCCTGACTGACGAGAGGAGGAGCTGGGGATGGAGGAGGGTAATTAACTGCTGAGAAATGTGATAGCTGCTGATAATACTGAGGAGCTTATATATGGATGTTGTGATAGGCCTCGTATTCCTATAGGTACTGAAAGAAGTACCTATAGGTAGACATGACATGAGTCACCTGGGAGTCACCTGATGTGAGTTCGACTGACAAGACCTGCCAGAACTGACGCTAATGCTGGATTATTTAACATTCTAGATTTACTACTTTAACAAAACACTTTTGAGTCACATGTGATATTCATGGGTCCTGTCTGTCTCAGTGCTGAAACTCTTTATATAAACTATGTATAGACAGCTCAGAACTTATGAGTATAGTGTATTATACTGACTTTTATACAGTAATCTACTGCAAATTTCAAACACACATTAGTCCTCATTAATACAGGTTCATATGTTAATGATTCTTCATAATTTTCATCTTAAATCATACGCTGAAGGTTCAGAATTATTGAAATCATATTCTGAAAAGCTGTTATCTTAAGGGAAACAGTAAGAAACCACTGAAAGAGTTGTGGTTATTATAGCGATCTGATATCCTTGTGCCAGACCAAAGTCTCACATAGACAACATCTCCAACCTCCAGGATCAACACAGCTCCATTTGAGGAGTTTAACACACCCTGAGGCTGATTACCATGAGCTATAACCACATGTTCTCCATTCTTATAAATGAAGAAAACAAAACCCAAACCCACATGGCCCTGTGTGAAAAAGCGCTTGCCCCCTAAACCTAATAACTGGTTGGGCCACCCTTAGCAGCAACAACTGCAATCAAGCGTTTGCGATAACTTGCAATCGAGTCTGTTACAGCGCTGTGGAGGAATTTTGGCCCACTCGTCTTTGCAGAATTGTTGTAATCCAGCCACATTGGAGGGTTTGAGCATGAACCGCCTTTTTAAGGTCATGCCACAACATCTCAATAGGATTGAAATCAGGACTTTGACTAGGCCACTCCAAAGTCTTGTTTTTCTTCAGCCATTCAGAGGTGGACTTGCTGGTGTGTTTTGGATCATTGTCCTGCTGCAGAACCCAAGTTCACTTCAGCTTGAGGTCAAGAACAGATGGCCGGACATTGTCCTTCAGGATTTTTTGGTAGACAGCAGAATTCATGGTTCCATTTATCATTTATGATGTTCTTTTTCTGAAATGCTGTGTTACTTTTTCGCCAGACGTAATGGGACACACACCTTCCAAAAAGTTCAACTTTTGTCTCGTCAGTCCACAGAGTATTTTCCCAAAAGTCTTGGGGATCATCAAGATGTTTTCTGGCAAAACTGAGACGAGCCTTTATGTTCTTTTTGCTCAGCAGCGGTTTTCATCTTGGAACTCTGCCATGCAGGCCATTTTTGCCCAGTCTCTTTCTTATGGTGGAGTCATGAACACTGACCTTAACTGAGGCAAGTGAGGCCTGCAGTTCTTTGGATGTTGTTGTGGGGTCTTTTGTGACCTCTTGGATGAGTCGTCGCTGCGCTCTTGGGGTCATTTTGGTCGGCCGGCCACTCCTGGGAAGGTTCACCACTGTTCCATGTTTTCGCCATTTGTGGATAATGGCTCTCACTGTGGTTCGCTGGAGTCCCAAAGCTTTAGAAATGGCTTTATAACCTTTTCCAGACTGATAGATCTCAATTACTTTCTTTCTCATTTGTTCCTGAATTTCTTTGGATCTCAACATGATGTGTAGCGTTTGAGGATCTTTTGGTCTACTTCACTTTGTCAGGCAGGTCCTATTTAAGTGATTTCTTGATTGCGAACAGGTGTGGCAGTAATCAGGCCTGGGTGTGGCTAGAGAAACTGAACTCAGGTGTGATAAACCACAGTTATGTTTTAACAGCGGGGGGCAAGCACTTTTTCACACAGGGCCATGTGGGTTTGGATTTTGTTTTCCCTTCATAATAAAAACCTTCATTTAAAAACTGCATGTTGTGTTTACTTGTGTTATCTTTGATTTATATTCAAATTTGTTTGATGATCTGAAACATTAAAGCGTGACAAACATGCAAAAAAAATAAAAAATTAGGAAGGGGGCCAACACTTTTTCACACCACTGTATGTGGGAGAGTGTTGCTATAGACTAGAGTGACGATATTGTATTGCAATAAGTAGCAAATTAAAGTTAATACCAAATCAAAACTAGTTAGCACCTTATTTGTAATTGAAAAGGTTTAGTGAAAATATAAAATAGTAACAAAATAGATGTACGAGATGATAACATATACCACTAATCGTACCCAGCATATATGTATATAATATATAATATCAGTGAATTAAACAGTCTGGCAATGCTCATTTTTCAGAAATTGTTATTTATTTTCTGGGCGCAACAAAGTTGGACCTATAGGAGGCGCTACACCTGAAATTCCTTAACACTGTAACTGAAGGATCAGTGAAGTTTAAAATTAATATGAATATTCTTTAGTGGATGTCGTAACAAAACTTCAAACAGCCAATCAAATTTCAGCAACTAATAACAAAATCTGAATGACCTATCTTTATGAAAATTGACATATTTGTACATAGGCCTAGTGTGAAAACGAGTATGTGTACCAAATTTCGTGGGGAAAAAAAAATGTGTAACATTTTGAGCTGATATTGCATTTATTAATGTGTTGACTACAGTTTAAGCCCAACAGTTCACACAAATACAATGTTTAAAAAGGTTAGAAGGCCACACATATACTATAAATAATAAAAAGGACCTTAAGATAAATACTTACGGACACAGCACATTTGGAGCTGCAAAGAATAACTCCATAATCACTTGAAATTGACCTATGACATGCAATTAATCTAAATTTCAATGTTTAACACAAGTCCACATACACCCCATTTATTTTATCTTTTATTTTATTCTTATCTTTCTAGGGAATAGGGATGCCCTCAACTAAAGATTTTTCTTGTCAACTAGTAGTCGTCCATTTAAGCCATTAGTTGACTAATCACGTGTTTTTATTAATAAGCCATAAATCAAAATAATGAGCCTTTAAGAGCCTTTGTGTTATGTATGACTATTGTGCATCTAACATAATAGATAATCTGGTAAATGTGCTGTCTTAATGATAAATAAAACATTGCACTTTTTTTTTGGTCACCAAAATCTATCATGAGTGCTTCAAATCAAGCATTGTTGGGGAAATATGAGGTTGAAAAAAAAGCCACAGTGTCTCGTTATTCTCTTATTTATTTCTGTAGGATGAAGAGATACAGATCAAGGATCAATAACAAGATACTCTTAAAAGGTGTTATTTAACTTTATAGATTTACTACATTAACAAAACACTTTTCAGTCACATGTGATATTCATGGGTCCTGTCTGTCTCAGTGCTGAAACTCTTTATACAAACTTACATGTATAGACAGTTCAGAACTGAGTATAGTGTATTATACTGACTTTTATACAGTAATCTATTACAAATTTCAAAGTCCTCATTAATACAGGTTCATATGTTAATCATTCTTCATGACTTTCATTTAAATTATACCCTGAAGGTTCAGAATTATTGGAATCACATTCTGCAAAGCTCCTGTTATCTTAAGGGAAACAGTAGGAAACCACTGAAAGTGTTGTGGTTATTCTGGTTATCATATATCCTTGTTTTAGGCCAAAGTCTCACATAGACAACATCTCCAACCTCCAGGATCAACACAACTGCATTCGAGGAGTTTTCCCGATCCTGAGCCTGAATATCGTATGCTATAACCATATGCTTTCCATTCTTATAAATGGCTGCACCTGCTGTAGTTGCGGCATGACCATATACAGAGACTCTGAACATGTACGCTCCTTTCAGTGGGGCTGTGAAAACACCTAAATCAAATAACAAGAGATACAGAATCAGCTGTTTCCTGTGTGATTGCTTCATTACCAAACACACTGTAATAGTTTTGAAAGATGGCAGATCATTTAATTCTCTTATACACATTACACAACTGCAGAGAGGTCTGAATGGAGCAGAAGGGTTTTCATTACTATAAACTGAGTTTTATGACTCCATTTCATTGATAATTACCTGTAATTGGGTTGTAGGCGTTCCCTATGTTTGTGAAGACTTTCCTGTAGATTAGTGTGATGTCAGTGGTAAAAGGACCAGTATATTCACCGCCAGATTCCCTCAGTCCAGCTGAAAAGGCTATTTCTCTGTCTGTTATTGAAAAACATAAGCAATATTGTGATATATTACTGTATTACACTGAGAATGTATACACTGAATTTAACATCATTCAAGCACACTTTCACCTCTATTTTCCTTTCTCAACTCCTCCACTTGACTCAGAGTAAGATTTGAAATTTCTGTGAAGGAATAAAGATTCTGTTAAATGACATTTACACTGATTATTGTAATAGATAACACAATTTACACAGTATACAGTCAACTTTACACTAACATTTACACTATACAATGTATTGCAGCTTTGAGGATCATTGATAAAAGAGTGAATGTTTTGGTGAGGTACCTTCATTTTTCTTGTTCATCTCATCCCTCAATCGTGTCTCTAAAGCTCTGATGTTTTCTTTCTGCTCTGTAATGGTGGTGGTCAGTTCTGTAAGTACTGAACTTAGTAGTGATTTAAGCAGTGATTGGCCAGACTTATTAGAGAATGCATAAAAAAAAAAAAAAAAAAAAAAAAAAAATCAATATAATGTCGGTGACACCTGGTGGCTATTTTTGTTACAGCGCCTAAACAAAATCTCATGGGAACTTACATTTTTGTGATATCAACTTACAATTTCAAACACAAATTGGTTAGATATATGGCTTTGATTTGATAGTAATTTTAGAGTAAAAATTATTTTGCAAAATATATATTTTATATAAAATATTTAGTACAGTACATTTGATTTACAGTAAATTTAAACTTCCATAACTTTTTCATACTTTCATTTTTTGAAGTGCTTTCCTTGAGCAATAATCTGCTGAGTATCTTCTTTAAAACAAACTTGTGTCTATATTCCAAAGCGTTCTTGAAGAGCTGAAGAAATATAGATTAAACATCTGGCATCACAGTATGAGCAATATGGTGTTATAAATATGCAAATTATTGCATTTCATTTTATTCTGGGACTACCCTGTCATGTATGTAGTGTCCATCACGTTACCTTTGTTTTCTGTTCTTAGTCTCTCCATTTCAGTCTCCAGAGATTTCATTATTGTTTCCATGCTCTTTATTTTCCCCAGTTCTTCAAGGATGTTTATGTTTGGTGAAAGTACATCATCTGCCGATATAGCCCACACATTGAGCATTAAAACCGTTACAAAAATCAACATTATTGTGCTCTCGGTTTCTAGCGATGTACTGAATCAACTAAATTAATGTTCTCTTAGTTTTAATAACAACTTGCGTAATTGTTTAAACTGTCCAATAGACTTTAGACTGCAAATATGTTTTGGGTGTCGACTGTAACCTTTGTTCCCTCAGGAGGGAATGAGATGCATCGAATGAGGACACTATGGGGAATGCGTCTGCGTGACTGCATCTGAAGCACGTATGCAACTAGTCCAATTCTGATTAGTGCCGCGACACCATGTGACGTGTGACCGCACACCACAGAAGCTACATAGGGAAGCCGGTACATATTAGAAGCAAGGTCCTCACAGGGATTCATGAAGTATGCCTAAGGCCCAATCCCAATTCTACCCTTTCCCCTACCCCTTCGTTTTTGCACGTTCACGTGAAAGGGTAGGGGTGTCTCGATACTCTTTTGGCTGGAGTGGTAGGGGTAAGGGGAAGGGCCAGATAGCCCTTCAAACGAAGAGTGCATGTAGTGATCATGGGTAGTGATATTTCCACTCAGGATCGATCACTTGTGTGTTACCTGGCTGCCAGTTTCTCCACAGCTTGAATGATGTGAACACAACTAAATAATACAGTTAAAAGAAACATCTGTGATCCTTCGTAGCGCAGTCACTATTTACGTATTGTATCGTCTGTAAACTCTTGCGTTACCAAGGCAAAAACTGACTCATTTGTATTACATTGCAACTCCACCAGTCTTGTACATTCTGTATCATCTTGAGAAACTGAAGGCTCACACGTTTTCGAACTGAAACCGAGCGTCGTTTTCTTAAGTCCAAAATACAGCGCAAAAGTAATCTGTTAAACGTGCTCGCGCCTGATTTCTGTTGATATGCACACTTCGTTGCTGTTCATACTGGTTAAATGTTACAGGACACTAATAAAAGAAACTATGATGATGTGTAGTAGTGGTGTCCCATTTCTTAGGGGAATATTTTCACCCCTACACCTGGCCAATCTGTTTCAAGGGGCAAGGGGAAGGACGAAGGGGTATAAAAGAGAATTGGGATTGGGCCAAAATATGTCAGTGTCATTGTTTTGTCTCAAAATGCACATCAGTAATGTATTTTTTTGGGTTTTTTTCTAGTGAAAGTTTATAAAAGCTACTTAAATGCCCTAATTGAACTAAGGCCTAATCCTGGCTTAGGCTAAGCCCTGTCTGTGGAACCGGGCCATAGTGTATTATACTGACTTTTATACAGTAATCTACTGGAAATTTCAAACACACATTAGTCTTCATTAATACAGGTTCATATGTTAATGATTCTTCATGATTTTCATCTTAAATCATACGCTAAAGGTTCAGAATTATTGAAATCACATTCTTCAAAGCTCCTGTTATCTTAAGGGAAACAGTAGGAAACCACTGAAAGTGTTGTAGTTACTCAGTTACTTTAGACAGAAACGGGCCGAGTGGCAAGTCTCCAGCAAGCGAGAATCTAACCGGAACTGGGCAGAGTGTATTTTGCTATCTGGGATAATTCGTTTTCTGAATCAGTCTCTTCAGATACAGTATTTATATTTTTCTGAGGCCTGGTTGTCATGCATTTACTAGCAAAATGATTCCTTTTCCCACATCTTTTGCAGTTTTCTCCGTATGCTGGACATTTACCTTTGTTGTGATCCCTTCCACAGTATTTACAGTTCTGTATGATGTAACGTGACGTTCCTGGATCGTTGGATTGTGTTCCTTGTCTTGTTCGCGTTTGTCTCACTGCATGAACTTCTGCATCTGCTGTAACTTGAATTTGAGAGAGCTGCGTGCGGCTCGCCTCGGCAGCGCGGCACATTTGAATTTATACAAGTCTAAATCAGGTTCTCTCAGCAGCCTATCCCTGAGTGGGTCGTCACGAATGCCTACAACAATTCTGTCCTTTATTAGACTATCACATAGTTGTCCATACTCGCATGACTTGGCTTTAGTTTTGAGGTCCGTGACAAACTGATCGATGCTTTCACCGGGTGCTTGCACTCTCAAATTGAAAATATGCCGTTCAAATGTCACAATCTTTTGGGGCTCAAAGTACTCATCAAATTTCTTTATTATGACTTTAACGTCGTTTTTGTCTTCAGTTTCTGTGAACTCAAACATGTTATATATTTCTAGGGCTTCGTCACCAATAACATGTAGCAGTGTGCAGCTTTGTATTTTCTTATCTTTCGTTTCGACGCCCGATGCAGTCATGTACAGTTCAAATTTTTGTTTCCATTTTTTCCAGTTCTCTGCCGTGTTACCTTCAAATTGCAGTGGTTGTGGTGGCTTCAATCCTTCCATATTTGGCTTGAATTTGATACTTTTGACACCATGTTATAAACAAGTGTGCACGCCATGTATGTCAATAACAACTGAACTTTATTTGGCTCCGCTCTCCAGAGGAGTCTTAACTGTTAGCGCCCTCACCTGGTAGTCAACACACATATTACACGAGCTAGGCATAATGGCCTGGCTAAGTCAGTCATGTCTGTTTTAAAGTTAGATTTCAATCATTGAAATCTCGAAACACTTATGATGCAATGAAGCTTTGTTAACTGAAATCACGTGACTTTGGCAGTTTAAGATCATATGATACACGCTCCGAACCACTGATTCAAAACAAAAGATTTGTAAAGCTTCAAAGCTTCATGAAGCAGTGTTTAGTTAGTAACGTGTGCTAGATATTGTTTAATAAAGTCGTTATTTAGTCTTTTTGGAGCACAAAAAGTATTCTTGTCACTTCATAACATTAAGGTTGAACCATTGTAGTCACATGAACTGTTTTTAGTAACAGTTACCTTTCTGGGCATTTGAAAGTCTAAGTTAACTTGCTCTCAATGCAGGCCTCACGAGCCATTGAATTTTATCAAAAATACCTTAACTTGTGTTTCGAAGATGAATGAAGGTCTTACAGGTGTGGAATGACATGAGGGTGAGTAATAAATGACAGAATTTTGATTTTGGGGTGAACTAACCCTTTAACTGAATTTCTTTGAGTGAGCTGGGCACATTTATTCAGATTTTTCCTCGAAAGGCTGCGCAAGCCTCAACAGCGCAACCTTGTTACCGTCAGTACATTATATATTATTATTCACTATCAGTCACCATTTACACTAAATTAATGCAGAACAATTCTCATGTTTTTGGTGATTCCCTACTTAAGTTAATATTATTTCAGAATATTACTCTTTATAATGCATTTTCTTATCAAATAAATGCAGTGAGATACCATCATCTTTCTTCTTCAGCTCTTCCAGGACAAGTGTCTGTTGTTCTGCAGCCTGTTCAGCATCCCTCAATCGCGTCTCTAAAGTTCTGATGTTTCCTTTCTGCTCTGTAACGGTGGCGGTCAGTTCTCTCAGTGCTGCATGGATGTCAGGGATGCCCAGATCACAGTATTGTTGGCTGTCAGTTGAAGCTTCAGCTCTCAAAGTGACTGTTTGAGGTAGATTCTGTCTTCCGTCCTCAGAGCTGATCTGTTGACTGATCTCATTCTCATTGAGTCCTCCATCTACCTGCTGCTGGACGACAAACACAAAGGTTTCCAACAGCAGCAGTATACATACTAAAGCCTTCATTCTTCACTGATGTTTGTTTCCAGCTCTTGCTCTGTCATCCCCACAGCCTCTCATGTTCCTTTATAGTGTCCTGATTTATTGTCTTTTGTACTTGATTTATATTGCTCCAGATAAATAAGTAGTTCAAGTTAATTGTTAATCATAATCAAAGGAATGTTCCAGACTGTTACATCCACGCCTTCCTGGACTCCAGTTCCCAGCATCCTCCTGTTCTCCACACCTGTCTGCACTTCCCTCATCAGTCTTCCCGCCATGTTCCCCGGATTCCCAGCACCTGTTGTTCCTCGTCAGCACTCCCTTTAAGTTGGACACTTTCCTTGCACTCCTTGTCCGTTCTTGATGTTGTTGTTTAAATGTGTGTATGCTGTTTCCTAGTTCCTAGTTTGTTCATTAAAGCCCATTCTACTGTGGATTTCTGTATTCGCCTCATCCCTGCAGCACCACACGTAACAGAAGAACGGACCAAAACCATCTGGAGATCCACAGCTAAAAGATGGGCTTATTCCTGGTTCCCGTGCCTCCCATGCCTCCCAAACCAGCTACAGCGGGGGATTGTCTCATTGGGCTCCTGCAGGACGGACGTTCGCTGGAGAGGTATGTGGAGGAGTTTGTTGAGTTGGCTTTTTTGACGAATTGGTCAGATGCCTGTTTAAACGCCCTTTTTCTGGAGGGGCTGGACGAGAGCATAATCCGGTTTGATGAACCTGACAATTCTGTTTCCTTAAACGATACTATTAATCTGATTTTGTATTTGAATGGTTCCGAGTTTATTGTCGAAGAGGTTCAGGGTGATAAGTGCATATCTCGTCCAGCTCCCCCAGAAACACGGGCGGCCTGGCCAGTTCGTCAATCTCCATCTTCCTCCGCATGCCCCTCCAGTGAGCTCTTCCCCAGTGTCCTGCCGGACCCAAAACCCCGTATGGCCAATGAAAAGTCCTCCGCTGGGCCCAGACGGCCCAAGAGGAAAAAGAAGAGGGCCACCAAGCAGCCCAAGTTCCCTGAGTTTTCTGCCTCCGAGCAGCCCAAGTTCCCTGAGTTTTCTGCCTCCGAGCAGCCCAAGTTCCCTGAGTTTTCTGCCTCCGAGCAGCCCAAGTTCCCTGAGTTTTCTGCCTCCAAGCAGCCCAAGTTCCCTGAGTTTTCTGCCGCCGCCGAGCCAGCCGCTGCCGAGCCAGCCGCTCCAGCTCCAGCCGCCGCCGAGCCAGCCGCTCCAGCTCCTGCCGCCGCCGAGCCACCCGCTCCAGCCTGCCACGAGCCCGCTCCAGCTCCAGCCTGCCACGAGCCCGCTCCAGCTCCAGCTGCCGTCGCCGAGCCCGCTCCAGTAGCCCACGAGCCCTTCAAGCCCCTGAGTCTCCCCAAGAATTTTTTTTGGGGGGGAAGGGTACCTGTGGGTGGGAAAGATGGGGGTGGGCTCGGAGACCCGCCATGGCCGCCCAAGGCTCCTGACCCGCCGTGGCCATCCCTAGCTCCTGACCCTCCATGGCCGCCCACGGCTCCAGACCCGCCATGGCCGCCCAAGGCTCCTGACCCTCCATGGCCGCCCACGGCTCCTGACCCGCCATGGTTACCCACGACTCCTGACCCGCCGTGACGGCCCGAGGTCCTGGGACCGCCCTGGAGACCTCTGCACCCGTCTGCACCCCCCGCACCTGCCTGTAGGTCTCCAGGGCGCCCACCCCCCCTCCCCAGTTGTTACATCTGAGGCGTGAGGACACGCCTTCCGGGGAGGGGGAGGTAATGTTACATCCATGCCTTCCTGGACTCCAGTTCCCAGCATCCTCCTGTTCTCCACACCTGTCTGCACTTCCCTCATCAGTCTTCCCGCCATGTTCCCCGGATTCCCAGCACCTGTTGTTCCTCGTCAGCACTCCCTTTAAGTTGGACACTTTCCTTGCACTCCTTGTCCGTTCTTGATGTTGTTGTTGTTGTTGTTGTTGTTTAAATGTGTGTATGCTGTTTCCTAGTTCCTAGTTTGCTCATTAAAGCCCATTCTACTGTGGATTTCTGTATTCGCCTCATCCCTGCAGCACCACACGTAACACAGACTCAGTAGATGTTTATCTCTATTCACAACATTTTTGACACTAGGTTGATCTCAACAGAAAATAACTTGGACTCAAATTTTTTTTTAAACTTGTTTTACAGTACCATAATATGAGCTGTTGTTTAGCAGTGTGTACTTTGATCTTAACAACTTATCTTATTGCAGAAGCACAAATGACATTCAGGCTGTTAAACAGGCCTGCAGTAAAAGCTTCAGATCAGACCCTGAAATCACTGATTCATGTCACACAAACAATGACTGTGCAAATAAATAAATAGGTCACTATTTCTGAATCTGTATTTTTCAGATTGGGAACCACAGAAACTGGAAATAAATGATATTTTGCCTGTAATTATGTCACATTAACTAAATGATCATTCTCATAATCTTACAGACAGAAAAAAAAGCACTTGTATAATAATTTCAAGTATTCAAATTAAGATAAACACCATTTTGAAGGATTATATATTGTACATCGATCAGCTTGCTGATGTGATGCAGTAGCGTTGTCATATCTGACTCTCACACGTTTCAGTTTTAGTATTTTTGGGAGAAGTAAAATTTACATATGTGGTTTCAACAACCAGATGCATTTAGACTGATGCATAGACAGTTTTGACTGGAATGCGTCCCAGACCACCTCCTGAAGTGGTTTGAGCGATCGGATTTAAATCCGTCTCAAATGCGTTTCGGAAGGCATTTAGACCTGGTCTTTTCACGATCGGATAGCTACCCGATCAGAGAAAATGCATGAAGTGACCAGGTGCAAACAGACCCTTTGACTTCACCGAGCGCTGGGAGCGTTCGAAAGCAGGCGTCTATCAGCGGATCCCTAATACATGCTTTCAAACGCTCCCGTGTATATCTAAGTACTCGGTGAAGAACGTCAAACATGTCTACGTTTGTCACATCAATGGTATAAAAGTGTGTCAAGACTTTGAACTTAAACGTAGCTGGAGCATCTATTTTACTCACACTGCTGTATGCCATTTTTCTTAGGCTAGTTAACTTATGTTCATATTTCCCTCATTCATGTGTTGAGCGCCGCCTTGAAGTAGTGACGCTTTGAGCAGAGAAATTTATTTATAGCGCTTTATTTTATTAATTAAATAATCGATATTTGGCGCAGCGATACAATTCTCGAAGGATGATATATCGCCATATCAATATTTTGTCCCACCCCTAATTATGAGCACTGACAGGTGACGTGAATAACACTGATTATCTCTTCATCATACCTGTCACACTGCTGTGTAGATTATCCAACACAAACACGATGATGAAGGCAGAATACAATCTTTAATTAATCCAAAGGCATAAATCCAAACATGAAGGGCATACACACACATACAACTGATGAGACTGGACAAAAAACAACAGAAAGGCAGGAACTTAAGTAGTGATAAATGAGACACAGCTGACAAACATGAACTAATAATGGTGACCATGGAAACCAAGTGGCGGGAACTTAAAGAAACACATGAAAGGAAAGCTGTGGCGGCTCAGGCAGTTCATGGTGCCATGGCAGAGAAGGCAGTTCACCAGGATTGTCCTCTGTGGCCTTGGCCTTTAGCCCAGCCACGATGATGGAAAAAAAAAAAAAAATTTTCTTGGGAGAAGCTATGGGTTTCTGGGCTGGAACAGATTCTGGAGCGGGCTCGGTGGCTGGAGCGGACTCTGGAGGGGGCTTGGTGGCTGGAGCGGATTCTGGAGCGGGCTTGGTGGCTGGAGTGGACTCTGGGGCGGGCTGGGCGGTTGGAGCAGGCTCGTCAATGGGAGTCGATGTGTGTGCCACCCACACACACACAAAAGTGCTGTGGCCATAATGACCAGCGCTGCACTCTCTGAAGACTCAGGGGTTGGAACAGATTCTGGGACTGGAGTGGGCTCAGGGATTGGAGCCAACTTTGGACTCGGGACGAGGAAGGGAGTCGCCTCTGGACTCGGGACGAGGAAGGGAGTTCGGGTCATAGACACTGTGGCGGCTGTTTTGGCCGGGGGCTCAGATTCGGCAGCAGCCATCTTGACCGAGGGCTCAGGCGTGGCGGCCATCTTGGGAAGAGGCTCTGTGCCACAAAAAAGTGCCATAAAGAAAAGTGAAATATTAACTCAGGACGTGCTAACCCAGCTAGATGAAGCCGTACATAAGGCATCATGTGCAGGCTTAGCTGTGGATGAGTCCACTGACATGTGTGACAATGCTCAGCTGTTGGTTTATGTCAGGTTTTTCAACACAGACCAGAAAGCATTCTGTGAAGACCTGTTAGGTGTCACTCCCCTTCAGACCAGTACAAGAGGAGAAGACATCTACCTGGCCAATAAGGAGATGTTAACAAAGAGAGGAATAGAGCCAAAACAAGTGGTCTCAATAACCACAGATGGAGCCCCTGTTATGGGGTTTCACGTTGCTTCACATTGCAACACTTCAGCTAGATGAGATGTATTTCATTATGGAATATATTCATTATGAGTTATTTTGATAATGTTTGTTCTGTAAAAAATTCAAATAGTTTGCAGCAAAATTAAAAAGTTGCTGAACCAGTGCTGTTTGAAAATGTAGTTTTAATTATATTGTTATATTGTAGTTATAATTTAATTATATATATTTAAATTATAAAATATTTTTAATTATATTGTTCGCACAATTGTCTCCTTACTGTATCTTTTTTGGATCATACCTCTCTCTTCCAACTTCATATCAAATTCAACCTGTAGAATTCTCATTTTCATTTCATGTTCTTCCTTCAGATATTTCATTTTATGCTTATGAAATTCTCTGGCTAACCTTTCATGGATGTTCATCTTGTTTGTTCTCTGCTGAAAGGTGGTGGCAGCATCTTTTCTCAGGGATGCTAGAGCAGATGTGGAGGGTGCACACTCACTATGCTCTGGCTCTTCCAACCTGTTCAGATTCCTTTCCTCTGTGGGGGAAACAGAAGCACAAATAAACTCACATGGTTCTTTGAATGAAAGAAGAATAAAGATTGACACAGCAGAATAAATGTACCAAAGCAGGGGTGGCTAACGTCGGTCCTGGAGAGCCACAGTCCTGCAGAGATCAGCTCCAACCCTAATCAAACACACCTGAACAAGCTAATCAAGGCCTGAAGGGTTGCTAGAAAGCTATAGGCAGGTGAGTTTTTATCAGGGTTGGAGCTAAAATCTGCAGGACTGAGGCTCTCCAGGACCGAAGTTCGCCACCCCTGTACCAAAGGAAGTAGCCAATTTACTGTCTTTCCTACATGTACCATTTGTGCTCAATTCTTCATCTGAACTGTCCAAGTGATCATCATCTGGTATACCATCCAGAGGTTTCTGGTGCTCTATTATTCCTGACAGCAAGTCACTCAATTCATCAGTTTTGTCTTTATTTGGTGGTCCACCACCAGTAGTAAATTGCTGTCTTCTGATCTCTGCATTCTGTCTTTAAAGCCAGTTTAGGGTTCTGAGAGCACGTGAAGGCAGCATTATACTCGACTTAATCAGACTTAACCCAGGTGTTCTCATTAAAGATTATTAACTTACTCCAGGACTGTGTAGTCTCCGACTAACTAAGCTTATTTTAGGCCACGTTCATGAAAGGTACTTAAATGTCCTAATTTAACTAGTATGCATTAAGGCCTAATCCTGGCTTAGTCTAAGCCCTGTCTGTGAAACCAGGCCTGTATGTAATACTACTGTTTGTTTGTGCACAACTATTTACTTTTCATATTTTACCCTTTGTTTGCCATTGCTGTGTATTTAGATTCTAGTCATATGGTGCAAAATCACTAAATGCTTTTCTTACAAACTGAGTTACAAGCATTGACAGTAAAATACTTTCACAGATTCAGTATAGTCTGAAGGAGATAACTGATAACAAATGTACAACAGAAATGCACAGAAAAAAAGACTGCATAGGTTATAACACAATTTCTGTTTCCCCTTTTTTCACCATAAATTCATTGCCTCGCCATGGCCAAACCGTTTAAGATGTCAAAAATTTAGCATCCACAATGTCTTGGTGTCATGCTAACTGAATTTGGTGGCAATTGGATAAATCCCCTGGGAGGAGTAAATCAAATTCCAGATTATGTGTTTTTCAAACAACACATAATAGCCAACTTTCTGTTGGATTGGGGTTTTTTATATATATATATTTTTTAAAAAATAGGGACAATGGACAGCCAATGACTGTCCCAGAATTAGCTACAGAGCTAAATTTCATCTGCAGGTCCTGGGCAGGAGAAACTAAAACACACAAAGACAGCCATAACATAGACAGCCATCAACAATAATATATACAATAAAATTCCTCACCTAACAATTGAAAATACAATCCAAATTAAAGCTGAAAGGGTCCTCGCACCAGTGCCACCGCCACTCGGTGGCTTTAGGAAAACAGAACACGGTGGGCAATATGTATTTAAGTAGGTAAATATAAGAGGACTACTCCAGAGGATTAAACTATGACAGGTCATCATAAAATCAGAAATAGACATTTAATATAGAGTGCAATAAAGCAGAACAATTAATCAATTTAAAAAGGCTATTATTCACCTGTATGTGCCTGAAGTCTACTTGCTGGACAAAGTAGTTAGGTACTGGAAAAGCTACACTGTTTTAAAGCGACATTAAGCGATGTTAACCTTTTTCTTTATTACAGTTTTCTATGGGAGTAGACCATAATTAAACGAATTGTGTTCATATTCTGGGCTCAACTGCTTTTCTGTACATAGTATGGTTTATTAGTATGATGTTTACTGAGTTTGGTCTGTTAATATCACTGTCTTAGTACATTAAGCCACGTTAAGCATTTTTTCTGCATACGACTTGTTAGCGGTTTTGCCCCCTGAATGCGCGCACATCCAGTATTGTTTGTATACAAGAAACCCGTGTTTTTTTGTTTGAGAGACAATGTTGTATAAATAATGTCTAAGCAGTTATAATTGTATTCACCTGCAGTGCATTAGCAACAATCGTATCATTGTGAACTTTTGTTGCAGGTACTGAGTCATCGCAGGAGTCAGCCATGCATGAAATAACACTGGAAATGAATACGGGTCATTTTAGACCCATGTTGTGCATTAGGAGGGGTTTGAATAGCTTGTGCATCAAAGGGGTTAAAAGTGTTTTCATTATAAACATGTATTCTAAGAGAACGACTTAAATGTTGTTAAATGAATTATTAGCTCAACAATATATACAAATAACACTTAATTTATATGCAAACTCTCATGCTAGTAAAAAGCCATATGATTTGAGCTGACCTGTGGATTTTTAAAGGTTTTAAGAGTCTGAAGTTGATGTTGGTCAACAAAAAGACATCAGGAAAAAATATACATGCTTCACAACTTATTAAGAGAAATGATGCTGACTGTGTGTGGATTTAAAGACATGAAGCTTTATTTCCAAGCATTTATACTGTCGCTCCAAGCAAGATGATGAATGCTTAACCTTTTTAATATAATATAGTGCAATTTAGTAATAGAGGATTGTATGTATGTAATATAATGTATATTCAAATCGATTTCTGCAAATAATCCCAGATATATGTTCATGCTTAAGGCTAGTACACCACTAGACTAGCCTAGCTATCTATAATAGCCTAACAAATATATGAATTGTAAAGATTTGTGTAATAAGGCTGTGCACTGCACTCCTTTTTACGCCTGAAAAATGTCCATAGGTTGTTTTAAAAGTTAAAATGTATCAGAATTTGGTAATAGACCAAAATAAATGTATGCATTTTGTTTGTCCTTTGTGTCATGTATGACTATTGTGGTGGTAAATGTGGTGTCCTAATGATAAATAAAACATTTTGATAAAAAAAAAAAAAAAATGACAATATGAAAATAAGGAAATGCCACAATATCTCTTTATTCTCTTGTTTATTAATGTAGGATGAAGAGATACAGATCAAGGATCAGTAACAAGATACACTTAAAAAGGTATTATTTAACTTTATAGATTTATTACTTTAATAAAACACTTTTGAGTCACATGTGATATTCATGGGTCCTGTCTGTCTCAGTGCTGAAACTCTTTACACAAACTTACATGTATAGACAGCTCAGAAGTTATGAATATAGAGAATTATACTGACTTTTATACAGTAATCTGTTGCAAATTTCAAACACACATTAGTCCTCATTAATACAGGTTCATGTTAATGATTCTTCATAATTTTCATCTTAAATCATATGCTGAAGGTTCAGAATTATTGGAATCACATTCTTCAAACATCATCTTCTCTTAAGGGAAACAGTAGATAACCACTGAAAGTGTTGTAGTTATTCTGATTATCTGATATCCTCTTGCCAGACGCAAGTCTCACATAGACAACATCTCCAACCTCCAGGATCAACACAACTCCATTCGAGGAGTTTAACGCATCCTGAGGCTGATAATCATTTGCTATAACCACATGCTTTCCATTCTTATAAATGGCTGCAGTTGCTCCAGTTGGGCCATTACCATGTACAGAGAATCTGAACATGTACGCTCCTTTCAGTGGGGCTGTGAAAATACCTAAATCAAATAACAAAAGATACAGAATCAGCCGTTTCCTGTATGATTGCTGAATGGACTACTTGCACAACTACTTCCTCGTTCTACTTATTACAACTCGGGAGTTTCCGGTAACAGTGTTCAGCGCACCTACATACATGAGAACGAAGATTATTACTGTTTTATGTCTGTCAGTTAATTAAAACAATGAATCATGTTCTCTGAGTTAACATGAATTATTTTGAACCTGCTAAAATGTTCCTATAAATATATTTTCTTTCCAGCTGTGCATTCTGAATAATAAATAAATATATTTCCCCACTAACCTGCAGCAGTCCAGTGCTCGTCTTCTCATTAACAGTGTTTTTCTCTTATCATATTTCATACCTGTTGAATTCATGTTTTTAAATAAATTTGGCTGATAAAAGGATTGCTTGTGTGCGCTGGTACTCTTATTCCAGTCTTTTAAAATAGTTGAATTAAAGGATTAGTTCACTTCAGAATTAAAATTTCCTGATAATTTACTCACCCCCATGTCAGCTTCAAAGGGCTCTACACGATCCCAGCCGAGGAATAAGGATCTTATCTAGTGAAACGATCGGCCATTTTCTAAAAAAATAAAATAAAAACGTATATACTTTTTAAACACAAATGCTCGTCTTGCACTGCTCTGCGATGTGCCACACATTACATAATCACGTTGGAAAGGTCACACATGATGTAGGTGAAAGTAGCAATCCAGTGTCTATAAAGCAAACGTACAAAGACTAAGCCAAACAGCCTTTACAAAAAAGTTAAAACAATTTTGAAGTTGGAGGAGAGTTTTTCTACCGCGGTACTTCTGCCTATGTCACGTGTTATGCCTGGTGCATCATAGAGCAGTGCAAGATGAGCATTTGTGGTTAAAAAAGTACATACATTTTTTTTATGTTTTTTTTTTATTTTTTTTAGATAAGACCCTTATTCCTCGTCTGGGATCTTGTAGAGCCCTTTGAAGCTGCATTGAAACTGCAGTTTGGACCTTCAACCCATTGTACCCCAGTGAAGTCCACTAAATAGAGAAAAAATCATGGAATGCTTTCCTCAAAAACGTCTCAGTTACAAATGTAACCCTCGACATACATGCAAGCCTCCGGCACCCCCTTGCCTAAAAGACGGTGGGACAGGGCTAACACAGAGTGTGTCGATCACTGCTGTTCCACACAACCCATTCAGAAAGACTATTGGATAACACTGGGAAAGCGTACCCTTTCACTGGGACCTAACGGACCCTAACGCTGCAGAAGCCACATCCTTCCCCAAAGGAGTTATGTGGAGATGTACACATGGACTAACCCCAAAGGGCTGTACTACATATGTAACTACTGGGGTGACTCTAACCAGATAAGAGGTGGGTTCTCCCAAAGGGAAAGACACAGGCTTCGTTTAGGAGCAACTGTGGAATTACACATATGGGATCCCCGTAGGGTCACACATAAGGAACCCAGCCTAAATCCAGTTCTCAAGGATGTGACCGAGTATAGGCCTGCCGCCAGACACTCCGCCACGTCCAGCTGCCGAAGGGTGATCGGAGGACTCAACAGGGTCTGCCTCGTAGGGACTCTGGAGCTAGTCAACACTAAGCCAGGGCTCTTGGTCTTCTAATGGGCTCTTGGTCTTCTAATGCCATCTTCAGGCGGCTCAAAGTGTGACATACTGCTAGCAACTCGAGGCAATTGATGTGCCACTACTGTTGGGGGCCCGTTCACACCCCTGACACTGCATGCCCGTTGTACGTGGCATCCCAGCCGGTGGCAGAGGCATCTGTGAACACCACAGCATGCCGGGACACCTGCTCTAGAGGGTCTCTCCCAGTTCACACCGGGCGAACTGAATCGCATAGCCGAGTCTGATGTTCCAAAGGAACCAGCGGCATGGACCGGGGAGCACTAGCAGGCTCGCAGAGTGGGACCAAGTGGGACCAAGTGGATCACAGGCGTACCCGCAGTGAGGCAGCGAGGTGCAACACAGGGACGCAGCGAGGTGCAACACAGGGGACACAGTTCGGGGGGACTATTTTTGAGGCGGCCCTAAGCACACCTGGTTCCACGGTAGGCAGGGGGCACCTCCAAGAGCAGCTCCACCCATCTCGGGGTCGGCTGTCTCAGGGGTGATGTTTTACCGACCACTTAAACAGCAACAGAGACAGGTGGCGTCGTCCTCCTGCGGCAGACACAGTAGAGCAGGCTGTGCCTAAGTAATTTTTACTTTATTTTTAATTTTTTTTGCAGGGGACGACACCCTTGGCGACGAGCAGACTGAGGGGTGGCCAACAAGGAACTCAGATGGTATGTCAGGGGAAGCTCCCTGGTATGCTACTGAATGCGAAGAGCTGCTGGGCTCAGTCCCCGAAAGTGCTGCCGAAAAGACCACCTTGTGAGATGGAAGCGTCAAGCGTAGCATGACGACCTCTCGCACCTCTGCAAAGTAATTCAGGGGGTGCCTCTGGACCATTGAGGTGGACATCATCTGGCCAAGGGCCTGCACAGTGACTTGATTACGGTCAGTCGACAAGCGCAGCTCAACCCCGGCTCAGAACTACCCTCGTGCATTGGCCTCACATGCAGGGCGGGTGTGGTCTGCGCACAGCCACCCCACCGTTGAGGGTAGTGAGAGAGGAAAAACTTTATGCAGATTTTGGCACTTTAGGCATTCCATAATTTGGCACCAATATAGCTCCATACTGCCAAGTTTTCCAAGCACATCCGGAAAGACCCGGGAAAGCATGGCTGTGAACTCCGAATCTGAGTCAACATAAGCACACACCATAACAGTGGGAAGCTCAGAATCATCCTCATTTCCAAAGCATAACAGCCCTCTCTCCGAATCAGGAATTGACATCTGATCCTCAGCTGGAGCCCTGAATGAATGGGGGGGGAGCGCAGAGGAGCGAGAGGGTTGCTTTCGCTGATCTCTGTGGTCGGGCAGACCTGCGGCTGTGCTTTTACACACAAACGTCAGTTGGCCAACAACAAAGGGGACTGAAGCTTTCCGGGGGAAAGAAGAGTCACGACCGGCGTGTCGACGTGGTCATGTTCTCATGTGAAAACATGAACCATCCACGAACATCATTTCAGCATGCTATGCCCAGACATGTGAAACAGTGATTGTGGCCGTCAGTGAGGACAGGAAATGACCGCATCCAGAAACACACGGGTGGAATGTCATCTTTAGAAGACGCAACTTGTTAGCTCTTTTGGGAGACTCGCTCTCTCTTGGTGTTGAAACATGGGGGGAAAAGACGCCGGCAACACTGACAGGGAATGTGCAGCCTGCAGTGTGCACTCACTTTCGTTGAAGGCGCAGCTCTTACCAGCTGTAATAACAGCTTTTTAGCGCTCACTGAAGCCGCACACACACGAATGCGAGGACTCGATCACCGTCGTAGCGCCGTCACACAAACAGCAATAAAGAGAAAGCTTCTTCCTTGAAGAACTGACCCTTTTAGAAACAGTACTTGCAGATTAGAGACAGGAACAAACGAACCGCTCGGCTCAGAAGCGAAAAAGCTAAAGATGCAATGCACCTGTTGCTCATTATATACCCACGCAGAGCAGCTCCTGCAAATAATTGCATGCCAATGTGCATTGGCTTGTTTTAGTTACTGTAGCGTCTGGAGCGATCAAACACACAATTGTAAAAGTCAATCTTCACAGCACGCCCCAACTGAGAACTATCACCATTTGCTTCACACACACACTTCAAAGACACTTAGGAGACAGTGTTTTATCAGGAAAGCACAGGCCACTAGAATCATACATTCGGTCTATAAAAATGGAAACTTTGCCACTAATTCATTGACAACTTTGATTAAATGAATGAACATGCATTTCCCCAGTACATTTTGTGTACTATTACTGATTGTATATTGTTCTTTTGTATATTGTATAGTGTTATGAATACATGTGATGATACTTCTTGATACTGTAGACCGTCTAGGTGGTGTTTAATATCAAATTACTCCTTGTTCAATGACTCACACTTTGGTGGACATCACCATTTCATAGAATGCAATGTATGTTTGTTATATTTATCACATATATAGTATAAATGGACACAAACTTACTACTTTGCTCCCCCCCATGCAAATTAACTCACTTTCAAACAAAGACAATCTCCCGCCAGAGAAATACATCTTTCTCATTGGTCAAGCCAAGACTCAAAGGTGTCAAATTTCTAGAGCAGGGGTGCCCAACCACGTTCCTGGAGATCTACCTACCTACCTACCTTCCTGGAGTTCAGCTCCAGCCCTGCTCAACACACCTGTCTGTAATTATCAAGTGCTCCTGAAGACCTTAATTAGCTGATTCAGGTGTGTTTTTTCAGGGTTGGAGGTAAACTTTGCAGGTAGGTAGATCTCCAGGAACAGGGTTAGGCACCCCCACGCAGATTACACTTGGTCTTCTGGTTCTGCTCTTTGTTCCTGCTGATACTATGGATTGCTGTCACGTGAGATCCCACCAGTCCCCTGAGCTGGGCTGGTAGACCTCACTCACTCCAAGCCATGCGCAACTTCCTCGACCACAACAGAGTCGAATTAACAGCACAAGTTTGTATTAATTTTCTTAAACGCAGAAGATATTGATTACAACTTCAGCACCATCGGACCGAACCATCAGGGATTTTTCCTGAACCTGCAGATCCAAACGCTCCTCAACAGCTAAGGCATTTGCAAGTATTGTTTGAACACTAAACAGCGATTTAGTATTAAGATTGTGAACCCCTTTGTTAAAAAAGGTGCTTTATAGTATTGAAACTGATGGTTCGCCCAGCTTGTTAATTTACTCTTTTAATAGCTTCATTCCTGTTATGATACGGAGTTGATTCTGATCTGCTAATAAACCAATGTCACTGATAACGATTCGATCACAGCTACGTAAGAAAGAGTTATTTTTTCTCTCTTGCCACGGGTAAATATCCTTTCTGAAGTTGATAGACGATTAATACTGAGTGTTCGTTGACCGAAGAGACTGACTGTAATATTAATTCAGCTACATCAAGTTAATTTGATTAACTGATTCAAATATTTATAATTAATTATAACAAGTTATGATTATTATTCATATTTCTTTTGAGCTAATTTGCTACATTACACTTGAAGTAGATTGGCCTCTCTAGCAATATTCCTCGAACATTACCGACTGAATGGGAACCTTAAATTTCTTTTCGACTGAAGAAAGAAAGACAAACATCTTCAATAACATTGGGGTGTATAAATAATAAGGAAATTTTAATTCTTAAGTGAACTAATCCTTTAATGTGCGGTACATGCCATGACATATATTTAATGAAGCCGAATATTAGAATTAATCTTAAACAATAATGCATAAACAGTGCTACTACTTTGAATATTCATTGAGAATTTTGGCATAAACATGCAAATTACACACAGTGAAATGATTGACAATGAAAAAATTACACAGAATAGTGATAAAAATATTTAATTCAAATAAATAAATGTTCGTACTTATCTTATTCTCACACACTGCAGCATCACAGTCACAAGTTTAGACGAGCACTGACACCCTGTGCTGAAATAATCACGTATGTTTAACAGCCACTGCTTTCTCAGATCGACTTGAGTTGGATTAATTCTTTAATTAATTCTGAAAATGTCCTGATTTTGAAAACTTCTTGTGGACACTCATTTTAAGTGGTGTTTAGTAAAGTAAGTGACTAAAGTACATTGAAAATATACATAACCAGAAATAAATGAGTTGTACTATTTCAAAACAAAAGTGTGTCACAAAACTCAGTGCAAGTAGTCCATTATCAAGCACACTGTGTAATAGTTTTGAAAGATGGCAGATCATTTAATTATCTTTTACACATTACACAACTGCAGAGAGGTCTGAATGGAGCAGAAGGGTTTTCATTACTATAAACTGAGTTTTATGACTTTATGACTTTTATTGGTAATTACCTGTAATTGGGTTGTAGGCGTTCCCTATGTTTGTGATGACGTTCCTGTAGGTTAGTGTGATGTCAGTGGTAAAAGGTCCAATATATCCACTGCCAGATTCCATCAGTCCAGCTGAAAAAGCTATTTCTCTGTCTGTTATTGAAAAACATAAGCAATATTGTGATATATTACTGTATTACACTGAGAATGTATACACTGAATTTAACATCATTCAAGCACACTTTCACCTCTATTTTCCTTTTTCAACTCCTCCACTTGACTCAGAGTAAGATTTGAAATTTCTGTGAAGGAATAAAGATTCTGTTAAATGACATTTACACTGATTATTGTAATAGATAACAATTTACACAGTATACACTCAACTTTACACTAACATTTACACTGCAATATATTGCATTGTTTTTTTACTTTGAGGATCTGATAAATTGATAAAAGATCATTGATAAAAGAGTGAAAGTTTTGGTGAGATACCATCATCTTTCTTCTTCAGCTCTTCCAGGACAAGTGTCTGTTGTTCTGCAGCCTGTTCAGCATCCCTCAATCGCGTCTCTAAAGCTCTGATGTTTTCTTTCTGCTCTGTAACGGTGGCGGTCAGTTCTCCGATGTTTCCTTTCTGCTCTGTAACGGTGGCGGTCAGTTCTCTGATGTTTCCTTTCTGCTCTGTAACGGTGGTGGTCAGTTCTCTGATGTTTGCTTTCTGCTCTGTAACGGTGGCGGTCAGTTCTCTGATGTTTGCTTTCTGCTCTGTAACGGTGGCGGTCAGTTCTCTCAGTGCTGCATGGATGTCAGGGATGCCCAGATCACAGTATTGTTGGCTGTCAGTTGAAGCTTCAGCTCTCAAAGTGTCTGTTTGAGGTGGATTCTGTCTTCCGTCCTCAGAGCTGATCTGTTGACTGATCTCATTCTCATTGAGTCCTCCATCTACCTGCTGCTGGACGACAAACACAAAGGTTTCCAACAGCAGCAGTATACATACTAAAGCCTTCATTCTTCACTGATGTTTGTTTCCAGCTCTTCTCTGTCATCCCCACAGCCTCTCATGTTCCTTTTATAGTGTCCTGATTTACTGTCTTTTGTACTTGATTTATATTGCTTCAGATAAATAAGTAGTTCAAGTTAATTGTTAATCATAATCAAAGGGATGTTCCAGACTCAGTAGATGTTTATCTCATTTTACAACATTTGTGGCACTGTGTTGATCTCAACAGAAAATAACTTTGACTCATCTGTTTTTTATATATATATATATATAGATCAATGGTTGGTAATCTTATAGTACGTAAAAGGAAAATCACAGAAACCTCCGGTCGTGTGAATGGATTGTCAGCACAGGTTCAAATCTCACACTTTAATAGTGTAGCGTTTTCAGACAAGAACAAGATGTTTTGGTGAAAAAGGGGTGTTTATTTGGGCTGTTGTCGGCCACAACCCACGCCGTACACAACCCAGACTTGTAAGAGAAACACACTTGAACCAGCGAGGCACTCTTCTGCCCCACTCCTCTCTGATTTCCCTAAAGCCTGGAGCACACCGAGCCGACGGTCGGCCGTCAGGCAGTTTTTGTTCGTCGGCCGACTAAGTTTTCTCAGTGTGTTCCGCACCGTCGGCTGAAGTTGGTCCTCGCCGGCTTTTTTTCGGCCGATTCGAAGTTCATCGGTCAGTCGGGGAGAGATTACATCAAAATGTACATCCATATGCAAGTTTGAAGGACTTTATTTAAATTAAACGCATACACCTTTTGAGCTGTTGTCATGTTCCAGTGAATAACCCTCCAATGTGCCAATGTTGGCGACCTCTGATATACAGGTGCTGGTCATATAATTAGAATATCATCAAAAAGTTGATTTATTTCACTAATTCCATTCAAAAAGTGAAACTTGTATATTATATTCATTCATTACACACAGACTGATATATTTCAAATGTTTATTTCTTTTAATTTTGATGATTATAACTGACAACTAAGGAAAATCCCAAATTCAGTATCTCAGAAAATTAGAATATTACTTAAGACCAATACAAAGAAAGGATTTTTAGAAATCTTGGCCAACTGAAAAGTATGAACATGAAAAGTATGAACATGAAAAGTATGAGCATGTACAGCACTCAATACTTAGTTGGGGCTTCTTTTGCCTGAATTACTGCTGCAATGCGGCGTGGCATGGAGTCGATCAGTCTGTGGCACTGCTCAGGTGTTATAAGAGCCCAGGTTGCTCTGATAGTGGTCTTCAGCTCTTCTGCATTGTTGGGTCTGGCATATCGCATCTTCCTCTTCACAATACCCCATAGATTTTCTATGGGGTTAAGTTCAGGCGAGTTTGCTGGCCAATTAAGAACAGGGATACCATGGTCCTTAAACCAGGTACTGGTAGCTTTGGCACTGTGTGCAGGTGCCAAGTCCTGTTGGAAAATGAAATCTGCATCTCCATAAAGTTGGTCAGCAGCAGGAAGCATGAAGTGCTCTAAAACTTCCTGGTATACGGCTGCGTTGACCTTGGACCTCAGAAAACACAGTGGACCAACACCAGCAGATGACATGGCACCCCAAACCATCACTGACTGTGGAAACTTTACACTGGACCTCAAGCAACGTGGATTGTGTGCCTCTCCTCTCTTCCTACAGACTCTGGGACCCTGATTTCCAAAGGAAATGCAAAATTTACTTTCATCAGAGAACATAACTTTGGACCACTCAGCAGCAGTCCAGTCCTTTTTGTCTTTAGCCCAGGCGAGATGCTTCTGACGCTGTCTGTTGTTCAAGAGTGGCTTGACACAAGGAATGCGACAGCTGAAACCCATGTCTTGCATACGTCTGTGCGTAGTGGTTCTTGAAGCGCTGACTCCAGCTGCAGTCCACTCTTTGTGAATCTCCCCCACATTTTTGAATGGGTTTTGTTTCACAATCCTCTCCAGGGTGCGGTTATCCCTATTGCTTGTACACTTTTTTTCTACCACATCTTTTCCTTCCCTTCGCCTCTCTATTAATGTGCTTGGACACAGAGCTCTGTGAACAGCCAGCCTCTTTTGCAATGACCTTTTGTGTCTTGCCCTCCTTGTGCAAGGTGTCAATGGTCGTCTTTTGGACAACTGTCAAGTCAGCAGTCTTCCCCATGATTGTGTAGCCTACAGAACTAGACTGAGAGACCATTTAAAGGCCTTTGCAGGTGTTTTGAGTTAACTAGCTGATTAGAGTGTGGCACCAGGTGTCTTCAATATTGAACCTTTTCACAATATTCTAATTTTCTGAGATACTGAATTTGGGATTTTCCTTAGTTGTCAGTTATAATCATCAAAATTAAAAGAAATAAACATTTGAAATACATCAGTCTGTGTGTAATGAATGAATATAATATACAAGTTTCACTTTTTGAATGGAATTAGTGAAATAAATCAACTTTTTGATGATATTCTAATTATATGACCAGCACCTGTAGATGGTCACACCACTCTCTGGTATCCATGTGAATATCTTACAACAGTTACCAGGTTTACGTTAGCTTTATGTTATGACAAAAAAAGGAAAGATTAGGTGTTAATCTACACAGAAAAAATTAGTAACTGATGTTTACATATATAATGTTGAAGCCTTGTGTCTATACTAATGAAACAAATGTTGCTGATGGAGTTTAGCTTGTGTTGAATCTACAAAACTCCTATTCAACACAAAACGTTAAGTTATTCATTTTAATGACATTTATAAAAACTTTAAATGTAATTATTAACCTGATTTACAACTTTTCCCGTACAAGAATGCCTTAGATTTTGGGAAACTGGATTTATGCACTTATGATAAAGTTTACAATAACTTGTTTTACGGTACCATAGTATGAGCTGTTGTTTCACAGTGTGTGCTTTGATCTTAACACCTTATCTTATTATTCATTATTCTCAGGTTAGATAAAGTAAGTCGAGTCTGGCATAAATTATATTGCTTACAGTTTAAGTCAGAAGACTTCTCTGTGGTGTTTTTATCCAAAGTCTTAAAACACTATAAATAAAAGCTTTGGTACGCAGTTTTTGTAATCAATTAAATTTCTTTTAAATGTATACTTTTCTTTTTCTTGTTTCTAGGAGTAGAACCACAGTTCTTTGTGTACTTGAACACACACACACACGCTGTGTTTTTACCTTTATTAATTATTACTTAATCATAGGTTCTGTCAGAGAGTGCAGCCAATTTAACATTTGCACATTTGGCAGATGATTTAATCCAAAGCAATTTATATTACAATTCAATTTTTTGTACATCATATTTTACAATGCACATTGCTGCACAGCATTGAAATATATAAAAAAGAAAATAGTCTTTTAAAACAAGCAGACAAAGGAAAAAGTGCCAAAGAAAATTACGAGATGAATCATTTTGCAATTTTCCATCTTGAGTTGTTGTTGTCAGCATTAGTAATGTAAATAAATGTGTGATGGATCGGTGCAGTGAGGTTATTATAATGGCGTATGGTAAGAATTTATCTTGATAAAGATTGTAAATAATTGTGTTTTTATAGGGTGGTTCTGTAAAGGTTTTCTGTTTTGGTTCATATGCTACGGTGGCCGAGAGAGCTGTTGAGAAATAGAAGAAAACACATGCAAATAGAAAAAACACCAGCAAATAAAGAAAACTTTTTTATCAGTTTGACAACACATGCACTGCAAAAGTCCACAACACATGCAAATAACGCACTGCAAATAGCACATACCAGGCCCGGCGATCTCAAGCCCCTTCTGCGATGATTTAAATGATAGTGATGATAATGATGATGATGAGGCTACTTTTAGAATTAAATTATTATTTTAATTTGCACCGCAATAATTTATGGCGCATCACGCATAACCGACGCGCTGTAATAAGATTAGCAGGACATTCTAAAACGCTTAACGTGGCTTAATGTACTAAGACAGTGATTTTAACCGACCAAACATACTAAATATCATACTAATAAAGTACACTATGTGCAAAAAATCAAATGAGCCCAGAATATGATCTTAACGCGTTTAATAACACGTTAAGCCTTTTCCTCCCATAGAAAACCGTTATAAGAAAAGGATAACGTGTTATTAAATGCGTTAAGATCATATTCTGGGCTCATCTGATTTTTTGCACATAATATACTTTATTAGTATGATATTTAGCAAGTTTGGTTGGTTAAAATCACTGTCTTAGTACATTAAGCCACAGACTATGCAGAAGTTATAACACACTTCCTGTTTCCCTTTTTTCACCATAAATTTGTTGCCTTGTCACGGTCAAACTGTTTAAGATATCAAAAATCCAAATTTAGCATCCTCAATGTCTTGGTTTCATGCTGACTGAATTTGGTGGTGATTGGATGAATCCCCTAGGAGAAGAATATCAAATTCCAGAGTATGTGTTTTACTCTCATCACCACTGTGTTTGGTGGTTGTCAGTGTATTACAAAAGTACAAAACAGATATTAGTACTTCAATAGGTTGGTAAAATAACATTATATCAGTTAATGAAATACGATTTTTACTGTAAATTTAAGTTAAATCTGTAAAAACCCAAAATGTTGCTACCATATTTTTTATGGTAAAGTTCTGGCAACCACAGCTGCCTTTTTTTTTTTTTTTTTTTTTTTACCATAAATTTTACGGGGATTTTTTTTTACAGTGTGTGCCACATGATTCTGGAATTTAAATGTTCCATCACTCTTACATACTACTTTATGTTTACACTATATAAGAAATGTGTGTGTGTGTGTGTATAAGAGCTGATTGAATGTGCCAAACCACTCTTGCATGACTCAACCTGGAGTTTGACTCATTTGAGTGAATTGGTTTGTCTGGACTATTTATGAAGCGAAATCATTATGTCAATTGCAACCGGGTGCATAAAACGTTTTAGTGAATTGGTTTGTTTGGATGATTCATGTAGATGAAATTTTTTTTTTTTTTTTGTGGTTGATTTGAGCAGTGAATTGTTAGCTTTCTGTTGTTGACATTATTCATTTCCATAATCTGATGAAGTTCTGTTTACAGTTTTTTACAATCGCTATGACAATTTTTCAATACTTTTAACAATTTTTCTGAACTCTAAACAGTTGGTACAACATCCGTCTGTGTAGACTATACAATTAACACATTTCTTGTTCCTTTGACACAAAATGCATACAGTTAACACAAATTTAAAATGCATGAACTTCTTTTATACATAAGCTCAATCAAGACCAAAACAATGGATTTTTACTGCCAAATTTACAAATGCTTTCACAGTGTATGTCAGAACAGATAACATCACGTTCTAAACCTAACATTATAGACTAAAGTCAAAGTGAACAGCTGTTCATATTGTGAACTGAAACGCAAATATATCCCCATTATTTTATTCCATTTCTACTGAGAAACAGCTGATGTAAGTTATGCAAATACATAAATCACAAATCTAGGAAACATACTCGGGTGATGAGGTTCTTTTAATGGAGGAAAGGTCCTAAATGAAGAACAGGAACTTGCTATTGTCAACATGGTGACTGCTGACAATGAAATAAAACATTCAGTCCAGAGTTGTAGAGGACAACCTTATCTTTGGGAATATTGCAGCAATCAGTATAACATCCATTTCTGGGCTAATCACAGTCTGAATGAAACAACTATACAAAGTTCATTTTGAAAGGAACGGTGAGCGCATCAGAGAACTCCGCTGCCAATACGTCCAGGTAAGGTTATACAATACAGTCATTACTGTACTATACATAGTGTGTTTTACAGTAAACTGCTCTATAAACCTGGAGTACAGTAGGACATACAGTAGGTATACAACAAAGCATTTACACACACTCTGTCTGATTACTTTCAGAGAGTCATGGAGGCCAGTCAAGTCCCACATGAAATTATCTATAAATTAAATACTTCAGCACGTAACTGCAGGATGCTGGGTGAAATAATCATGTGGTGTTTTTGACATACAAAGCCAGAATCTGATTGGTACATATATGAGACTAGCCTCCTCCGCCATGTTTTTTTTTTTTTTCCTCAACATTTTTTTAAACTCTTAATGAAATAAACTTTGTATCTTGTAAATCTGTGAGATATATATTCGTGCTTTGAATATTTTTTTAAAATGTGTACAAATTAAAGAATATTTGAGATGGTTACTTGAGTTTGAGTGTCATTCTAATAAGTGACTGTTCATATTTGTGTTCACGTTTCACTTAAATATAATTTTGATTTTTTTCAGTGTAAATGTGCTTGAGGAGGATCTTTAACCATTGCACTTTTTTCATGACAAATAAGAAACTAATATTAGTATATTTTTTGGGGGAAATTACTGAAATTACTATAAAGATAAAGCACATTTTTATTGACATTTTCTACATGCCACAGGAGAAAGGGATGTCAGAGGCTGCCAAAAGATGCATGGAGTCTGAGACTAAAACAAATGTTCAAGTAGAGGTTGGACATCTTATTAAATGGTCTCACATAGAGGTTAGACTAGGTGTTCCCAACCACATTTCTGGAGTCCCCCCAACACTGCACATTAATCTAACAGCTGTGATGCGGAATAGCCTAAAGCAGGGATGTCCAAACCTGCTCCTGCAGGGCCAACGTCTTGAGAAGTTTAGCTACAACTAGCTTCAACACACTGGTAGTTACTAGTGAGTCTGAAGACCTTGATTAGCTTGTTCAGGTGTGTTTAATTAGGGTAGGAGCTAAACTGTACAGGACAATGGCCCTCCAGAAACAAGTTTGGACACCCTTAGTCTAAAAAATGTTTTGACAGGGAGAAGAACAGATTTGGATGATGTTTAGATACTATATGTTGTAATGAAACAGGCTGGTATAATAGAAAATGGTTAATATGACTAGATCTTCGAACAGTTAAAATTTGCTCAGAAATTTGACAGAATGAACATTCTATTTGAGGTCACTGGAATGGGAGTATGTTTGCCAAAAAGCAATGAAGAATCTAGTTATGGACAGAGCAGCAGAGATCTGCACAAAGTTGAAATCACAGTTGCTGTAAGTAAAATAGTCTGTGATGACATGTAATTTTCAAAATGTATGGAGGATATCTGCATAAAATATGTCTGAACTTGGGCGAGTGATATGGAAATACAAACAGCTTCTGATTTGGATGATTACCAAGTTAATTACTAAACCATTGGTTACTAAACCAATATGTACACTGATGTAAATATTGCAATTTGATTGTTTAGTTTGTCTCACGTCCCGTAAGATTACATGGAGAGGGCGGGATTTATGACCTATACTGGGACCAGCCACCTGGGGGCAAACTAAATGTTTTGGCTTCACTTTTCAAGACTTGCGTGGCACACTTGGTCCAGACTTCTAACATGCATCTGGAAGCATTTGGTGTGGGTTTGCAGTTATCAGAGCAGAAACTATAGCTGCTGCTTCCCTTATTTCATTTGCTTGCTCCACCGTCTCATTTCACATTCATATGTAAATTGCGCAAACTTATTTCATCCATTAGATCGAAAGAACTGAAAAAGCCCATGCATTTACCCACCCACAGACCCTCCCCTCGAAAAAACAAGGACAGAATTGGTCGAATTACATTATTACATGATTCCTAAAGGTGTGTAAAAAGCAGTGTTCAATTTGGATTAATTTCGTTATAATAATTGTACAGCATTCCGTTTGATTGTCACGCCTGCAGAGTAGGCGTGGTTTAATCTTAACTTGTGAGTTTGGAGACGCTCACGTGAGATTCAATACAGCAATGGAGGAAAGAAGAAAGTAGACATGTGGTGTCCATCATTATTGTCAATAATCACGGTGGATTGGTCATAGAAATGTGCAGATTGTGAGCGGATAGCAGTTTTCAGATTGGATGGGCAGCCGCTGATGATTGCTTTGGATTTCTTTGGGATTGTATGTTGAATTTCACTGCATACGTCACTGAAATGTGTTTATCTTTCATTATTCATTCTAATATCGTTATCAGATACGCTATTAGATGTATTATTGAGATATTTCTTTGGTTGTACAAGAATAGCAGCAATATTTTGTATATATTACACGTTTGTGGCTTTCAGGTTTAGCCATGTGAAGTGATAATGACTCAGCGCTTTACGCTATATGGATGCTATCAGAGACTAATTAAGCTTTTTTTTTTATTATAGAACCATGATTATCAAGACAACCATGCTTAGTACACACACCCATCATGGATTACACATCAGATCACATCCAGCATATCATGACCCCAGACATTTGTGTTGTATTGTTTATTTTGCACAAGCCTATGCATCTTTTGTGTTTTATTTGATACAGACACATTTGATATTTGTTCATTAGACTAATCAATAATATGAAGTGAATCTAATTCTTGACTCTGGTTTCTTTACTCTTCTCCTTTTAAAGGGATATTCACCCAAAAATTACTTGCCCTCAAGTTGTTCCAAACCTGTAAGATTTTCTTTCTTCTGTTGAACACAATAGAAGATATTTTAAAGAATGTTGATAACCAAACAGTTGCTTTTGTGTTCAACAGAAGAAACTCGTACAGGTTTGGAACAACATGAGGGTGAGTAAATGACAGAATATTTGGGTGAACTATAATTGGGAATTCGGCCCAATTAATTTAGTAGCTTAACAGTAAAACTCATTCCACACTGATGACATACACAAACTGTTCTCTCTCATACGTGAATACTCATGTGATACTTAAGGGTTATTTTATATCCAAAACTTTTCCCACAGTGACCACATGTAAACGGCTTCTCTCCAGTGTGAACTCTCATGTGTCTGTTAAGGATTCCTTTTCGGTTGAAACTCTTTCCACACTGTTGGCAGGTGAAAGGCTTCTCTCCAGTGTGAATTCTTATGTGGTCTACAAAGTGTCGTTTTTGATTGAAACCCTTTCCACACTGAGGACATGTGTAGGGTTGCTCTCCATTGTGAATTCTCATGTGGTATTTAAAGTGTCCTTTTTGAGTGAAACTCTTTCCACACTGAGTGCATGTGTACGGTTTCTCTCCAGTGTGAATTCTCATGTGGACTTTAAAGTTTTCATGTTGATCAAAACCCTTTCCACACTGTTTGCAGGTGTAAGGCTTCTCTATAGAGTGAATTCTAATGTGTCTGTTAAAGCTTCCTTTTTGAGTGAAACTTATTCCACATTCTTGGCAGGTGAAAAGACTCTCTTCGTTGTGAATTCTCATGTGGTCATTGAGGTTTCCTTTTCGGTTGAAACTTTTTCCACACTGTTGGCACCTGTAAGGTTTCTCTCCGGTGTGAACTTTAAGATGGACTCTAAGATTTCCAATTTGAGTAAAACTCTTTCCACATTGTTGGCATGTGTAAGGCTTCTCTCCAGTGTGAACTCTCATGTGTCTGCTAAGGCTTACTCTTTGAGCAAAAGTCTTTCCACACTGTTGGCAGGTACGACGCTTCTCTCCTGCGTGAATTTTCATGTGGACTTTAAGCTTTTCATGTTGATCGAAACTCGTTCCACTCTGTTGGCAGGTGTAAGGCTTCTCTCCAGTGTGAACTCTCATGTGTCTGTTAAGGCTTACTTTATGAGAGAAACACTTTCCACACTGTTGGCAGGTGAAATAACTTCTACTTCCAGTCTTTTGAGTACTTTTTTGTGATGAAGTCTTTTCAATCTGGGAGCAAATAAAAGTTTCTTCCTCAGTTATGAAATCATGATGATTCTTATATTGATCATTCTCTTCCATTTCATTCAGTACTTCACTCTCCTTTTTCAGCTTCATCAGGTCTAAGGCAAAAAGACACAAACGCAAATTAAAGGCACAAAGCAACACACAAAACATTTAGACATGTAAAGCATCAAAACCAACATACAAGTAGATCCTATAACCTATAACCAGAGGCTTCGCACCGGGGGGAAAAGGGGACAGAGTGCATAGGGCCCCATATAGATGTCCTGTCCATAACAATGTCTTTCGAAATACCTGAGCATATTTGTCCCATTAGGTGGCAGCCATAATACAACCTGTCCCTTAGTCCCAATCCCATCCCACCTTCCACAGTAGATCATCATCACCACATCCTGTACTACTGGCAAATTTTGTACCACATTTAAGCACGTAAATCCTCCATCCTACAGCAGTTGAAAACTAGAGAACAATCTCTCTTCAAAATTTAAAGATGCAGTAAGCGATTTCTGAGAATGGCTGTTGAAAGTGGATCGGACCAAGAAGCACAACAAACTTGTAACAATTCAGCAGTAGGGGGCGTGTCCACTCATGATGGGGGAGGAGAGAGAGTGAGCAAGAGGAAGATTTGAAGAAAGACTGTAGAAAGAGAGATGGCTGAGAGACATTACAAAAGAGAAAAGCTCAGAAGAATATCACTGGAAAAAGAACTAACAACCAACTCTTGCTTGTATATACTCTTGTATACTGTATGTTCTTTTTTGTTCTTCCTTGTCATTCGTTCGTTTGGCGTTTTCAATTTTATTTTTGGCGAAGCATTATTTTGCTTTGCTTCAGCTATGATAGAGACATCCACTCTTGCATTGTGTGTTTGGGGGCGGAGCAATGAAGGGAGGGGTGTGTTTGTTTGGGTTGATGTCAAATATCAACAGTGTTTCTCAGAAATTGCTTACTGCACCTTTAAGGTCAAAAAGATTTGTGTTCATAATGGATCTAGACATAATGAATCCCTGATAGAGGAGATTTGCAGATTTACTCTACACCATACCTTTGATGTGTGGGGATATTCATACAAATACTGGGCTTGGAGACTACCAGCAGATGAGAGAGAGTGCCTCTTTTATAAACCACAGTAAAGTTCCTGATGGTTAGTATTACCGTTTCACATTTTGATTATCATTAAAGCCATCTTTGATTACCTTGGCTTGTAAAACTCAGAGCCAAGTGCAAAATACAGTGCAGTGTTAGTATTTTAATGCACAACATTATAACAAGAACAGTATTGTAACAATGTTGTGAATTCATTGTAGTTTAGGATGTTTTCACACTTTTCAGGGGTCTGAGCAAGGTTCACTGGATTTTTGGCCCACACATGAACACTTTAAATCAAACCGAAAGAGATCATCTTGGGAGGTGGCTTGCTTTCAGCTAACGGTATGGTTCACTAAAAATGTGCATTGTGAACATAAATCGCTCTAGGCTCTCTTGATTTTTCCATTCACAAATTCCAATTTAGTTATTTAGTTTGGTCCCCAGATTCCTCCGCACAAATCGGCTATTCAACATCATCTAACCTTGATGAAATAAGTGAGTAGATCACAATTCCTAAGCATATAAGAGAAAGAAATTTTTTTATTTTACCTATCAATCTCAGGTGGTAAAAACTACTCTTGACAACAGGACTGATCTGCTTATTGTAAAGTAAAGATGAGTTAAAAATTCACTCCAAGACTTCTTCACATGATCTTGTACATTTTATGACAATGGACCCAACTGGGCAACCCAGCCAGATAAGCAAGACAAAGAGAAACCTAAAATCAAGACTCATTATTTGCCAGCCAATGTTTATATATATTTTTTATATTTTTAATAATATTTTTTAAATCAATTTAGGGTGTTCTCAGATGAACAATTCTTGTCTACACTCACTGGAAAGTAAAAAAATTGGGAATCGTCAGCATAACAATGATAAGCTATGCTGCATTTCGGAAAAATACAGCTCAGGGGAACCATGCACAGTAAAAATAACAAGGGTCCTAAGATTGACCCTTGAGGGACACCACATTGTAGCTGACCTGAATAGGGACGCAATTTTTAATCTAGATGCTTCCTCTGGGTCAGATCAATGATAAGCTATGCTGTATTTCTGAGAAATACAGCTCAAGGGAACCATGTACAGTAAAAATAACAAGGGTCCTAAGATTGACCCTTGAGGCACACCACATTGTAGCTGACCAGGGGTGTGTTTCCCGTACAACGACATAACTTGTTACTTCACTACCATAGTACAATGCATCGTTGAGCAAATCAACTAGCTAGTCACGACTGTTTCCCGAAACTATA
Organism: Mylopharyngodon piceus; assembly: GCA_039654765.1. NCBI lineage: Eukaryota > Metazoa > Chordata > Actinopteri > Cypriniformes > Xenocyprididae > Mylopharyngodon > Mylopharyngodon piceus. The sequence goes on from CM077454.1 coordinate 25,548,924, forward strand.
TTGTTGTTCAGCCACGTTGGTGAATGATGTCATGCAGGTGGTAGAGTAATAACTTCTTTAAATGAATCCGTTTGAGATCGAATTAATGCTAGATTTTTGCTATAAATTACGGACATCTGAGGACTAATTATCATTTTTCTCTGTTATTTTGCTTTATTTCCAGATTCAATTATTGACAACGTGAACATGGTCTAAATTTCCACAGTTATGCTGATGATATACAAATTTATCTTTCTGCTCAGCCCAATTCTGTTTTTCCGCCCCATTCCATTACTTTCTCAAAGTATGGAAAGCTCAACATTTCTTAAAACTGAACACTGAAAAAACAGACATCCTGTTAGTTGGCCCTAAATCCCTTGTCTCTCCTCCCAACGTGAATTCTCCATTCATGTTGACGGAGTTATAGTTATCCTTCACCTACTATATCCATCTTGGGGTACTATTTGATTCTAAATCATGCTTTGAACCCCACATCAATCAGCTTAAGTCCTGTTTTTTCCATCTCTGTAATATCACCCATATACAACCTTCATTAAGTCTCAAAGATGCTGAAACTGTTGTCCCTGCTTTTATAACCTCACTTCTGGCCTATTGTAACTTGTTTTATGGCTTACCCACTAAATCCACCAACTGCCTGCAACTAATTCAAAACTTAGCTGCTCGTGCCCTTACATTTAACAAAAAAAAATCAGTTCACATCACTCCCATCCTACAGCAACTGCATTGGCTCCGTTATCCATCGCATTCAGTTTAAAATACTTGTCAGGATTTAGCACTTTCTTACCTCTCAGAATTAATACACGCTTATGTCCCTGCCCATATTTTGAGATTGCGTTCAGAGAACTCGCTTGCACTACCTAAGCTCAAACTATCTACTGTTGGTGGTAGGACATTCAGCATTTCAGCTCCTAAGCCTAACTCCCACAATGTCTCCTCACTCCAGACCTTTAAAACCGATCTCAAAACTCATTTATTTACATTAAGTTCTGTTAACTGATTGTATCTTTTGAATTAGAGGTACATGCTTGCTTTGGTATTCTCCTGTATGGTTATATGATCTGTCTGCCTGTTCATGTTGTTGTATCCTGATTGTATGTTTGTATCTGTCAGTGTTATTTGGTTCTTGAAAGAGACATTATTATTATTATAGCTGGACATTTTAGGATCAAATGACTGAGTTCAGCTTTGAGAATGAAACCAACCTGTTTGTTCCTCAGTATCTTCTTGTTTCACTTTGAATGTTTCTTCAATCTTTAAGTCTTCACTCTCCTCTTTAATAAACGTCATCTTTATGTCTTCAAACTCCTCTTTAATAAATGCCATCTTTATAATTGTGTCGTCACGTGGATCTCAGTCGCTTAGCCAGGAATTTTTCCTGTATTTGAACCTGTCTTGTTTAAAATGAGACAATAATTAACAGAGAGAAAAATAAATTCAAACTAAATTTCTGGATGCGTCTCAATCAGTTCCCTAGTTCAGTAGTTCAGCACTGGTCTGTCAGAGTGAGATTTAATAGACTTAAATGACCTGATTAGATTAAAAAAAACAAAACAAAGCAATTATGATTTACATTTGTTATATAATGAGTAATATTTAAATGATTACAATTTCATGAAAACGTTAGCGATTTGTTTGTAAAGGTTGTGTTCTCGTTGCATTTGCACTGTTTTCAGCAGTGTACACTTTCTCCATCACTACTTGTCAGTGACTGAATTCGTGTTTATGATAAACTTAATCACGATAAAGCGCGCGAAATGAGATACACATTTCATGTTAGTCGTGTGTGGATCCGTTTTACTCACACAAAATGTCCTTAATTAAGTTTGGATAAAGCATTATACCGTTACATTCAATGGTAAATAAACTAATTTCACATCACTTGTAAGACTAAAAAACACTGAACGGTTTCTATCGATTTAAACAGCTTAAAATCTTAAAACAAACCTTCAGCCTAATCACCACAGGAGCAGGAGCGCGGCGCAGCCTTATGACGTCACACATCCAGACCAAAATAAAAGTCCCGTTCACACGCTACCGTTTATGAACACATAGGTGCATAGAAATGTAGTAACTATTTTTACCAAATAATCCTTGTATTAAAATTAGTGACAAATGTGATAAAACAGAAGTGTACGAGTTTAGCATGAATGAACTCAAGAACTGAAACACAGAGTGTTTTGCTTATATTAAAAATGTGAACAAATAAAGTTCTTGAATCTAAAATTAAGTATGAAATGTGTAAAAAAAATATATATATTTCAACAATCAGTATAAGTAAAAACAGCAATTACATTTATTTAAATGTCTTCATCTAAATGTTTTTTCAAATTGCTTTTATTTTATGCATTAAAATCTGCTAGTTCAATAAATGTCGTTTATAAATGATATACAAATAAAGAATTATTTCTTCATATTGTATTGTATTAATGTGTTTTCCTGAAATATTTTTTCATTTTAAAGTGGCAAACACAAGAAAAATGAGTTTGAGTTTATCTGTCATGACGCATGCCTTTTTTAGTCAGCTGCCACTATCTTTGTTGATTACACTGGGAGTCATGTAGAGTGATCATACCATGTTCGACTAAAAGTGAAGCCTTTAATGTCTGAATGAAGAGATGACACAAGGTACAGCTGCTTTTTCTTTGACACTTTGCAAGCGTGAATTTGAAATAAATTCATACAAGGTCAAGCTTTATTAAGATTCCTTACAGGCAATTTGGATGCAGTACAATAGACACAACTGACACATACAATTCTTCTTGAAAATAATAAAAATACAAAAAGTATATCATACATTCTAAATATAAATTCCTTTAAAACTGTTTAACAATCAAATTGCACAGGGAACAAAGGAATATTTGTACCGGTTATTTTTCATCTTTGGAAGAACTTGAGGGCAAGTAATAAAATTTTCATTTCTGGGTGAACTATCCCTTTAAAACTTTAAAAAAAAAAAAGAAAAAGAAAAAAGATTGAGAAAGCAGCTACATTGAATACAGAAACTGGAACATCTGGAACACGTGCATATAACCCAGAAGACAGCAAGGAGGCAACATTTACATTTACTTAAACAGTCTTACAAAAATATTTACAACAAGAGTTGTAAAACTGTCATAAACTAGGAAATTCTTGAATACTAGGCTGGAAAGAAACCAACTTTTATGGCTGCATTTCATGAACATCGACAGCTTAGTAGTTGGTGGTACAAACAGTACTTTAATACCGACTCCTTTTGGCTGCTACACCTCTGTTTCTCACAAAATCCCTGATGTTTTGGGCTGACCGGTTTTGTAGCACAGGCTCTTCGGCAGATTTGCACTTAAGACACTCTGATATTGTGGCCAAATGTCCTTTGGCTATGTGGACTTTAAAATGTCGAATCACAGCAGCAACTTCTGCTTTTGACCACATTCGTTTCTTCCTATTGGTAGTCCCACGATGTTCAATATTTTCAGTCTCTAAAAACAAGAAAGCATTGCATTGTGAAATGTTTAATATTTTAAAAACGGTTAACGCATGAAATGGGCATAACGGTTCTCGGTTCATCTTAAATCTGACAACGCTCCTATAATATGGTTTGTTGAAAATAACAATGAATAAAACAGACAGAGTCAATGGATACGCATTCTGGCTTCCCAAAACATTACAACAGCGATGATCAAAAAAAACTGACAAAAGTCACTCTTTGTAAACTTTGGTCATGTTAGAGGATACGGCTCTCCTATAGACCAGTCATTTACGCCGTCATCACCAGAGTGTTGATAGCGCACGAGCGCAGGTGAGACCTGAAAAGCACACGTTGCTATCTGTGTTCAAGCTCATTAAATCCTTGCCAATTTAAAGATTCAAGTGCAAGATGCGAAAGAGAACAAGTGCGCGCTGTGAGAAGATTTGTGTGCGCGCTCATCCGAAGCATGTACACGCTTATCTCAAGACAAGCGCGCAAATACTGAGCTCTCTTTCAAGTCTTGCACTTGAACGGACACATTAGCCATGTTTACATGTACACTTTTTTGTCATTCCGATTAAAATCATTCCGATTGAAAGATTCGGTGGAGTGTTTACATGAGACGTTGTCGGTTTAATCGGTTTAACTCGTTTACATGGCAGACTTTTTATTTTGTTCGGTTTATAGAAAGGTTTATCCCACCTCTCTCAAACCGATTACAATTTCATTCGGTTTGGGCATTTTTATTCCGATTGAGGTGTTTATATGGAGCATTTTCATTCGGATTGGACTTTTAAACCGATTACAATGCTCCATGTAAACGTGGCTATTAACACAAAAATTATGTCAATGTGCCGATCTTGGCGAGTATCCTAGCAAACATAGTCGGTTATGTCTTAAGTGAACGTAAACAGTCAAAAAAAAGACAACGCACGTGTATCAGTATATTGATCCATGCATTGTCTTAAAGTGACAGCAGCCTAATATTCCTGCTGCTGTATGTTTTTAATATTAATCAAACAACAAAAGACAAGAAAATCACTCACTGTTCTTGATTGAATAGCTTTTGTAACTTTAATAATGATTAATCCTTATTTAATTTCTACAGTGAAGATTATATGCAATGTTATTTTACATTTGATAATTCAATTTCATTACGTAAAAACAACTACTGTTTGATACCTAAATAACCCGAAAAGCACTGTTTATTTTATTTTATCTTAGTTCAATTGAATTTATTTGTGCTGTTGCTTGTAGTTTATTTGACAGTAGTCCTTTTTTCCCCTGAACATAGTACATACCAAAACCGACCCTAAAACCATTACAAAAACTGAACCGTGAGTAATTTGAACTGTTACACCTCAAATTTTTACAGTGGCTGAGTAAGAACACATCAAAAACTTAAGTCACAACACAACATGTGCAGGTTACTTTGACTCAGGTCTGTGCTCATTTAGGAAGAAGAGTTGCTTTCACATTCCCGCTAATCACAACTATTACAGGTAGTCTTGAGTACAGTACCATAGTACACTTCTCGGTCCGAACACCACTACCTTATTTAAAGGCTCTAAAGAAAACTGATACATTATAATTACCTCCATTCTGGCAGGCTTCTTGTGTTGACGTTGACATTTCTTTTTGTCTGCCAAATGAACTGGTGCCAGCAGGTTCATCATCTGCTTCGTCATCTTCAGTATCAGTCAACTGGATCTCATCTGAAATCATAACGTTATTAGAAATTTAAGTGCAATACTCTTTTACGAAAATTTTGGGGAAAAGCAGCTACAGCACATTTTGTAATAGATATCCAAAATACCTTCAATTTGAATGTCATCAAGTGACTTTGCCTGAACGCTTCCAAGACAACCTTTGTCCATTGCTAAAAGTAGTTTTGAGATTTTCGCGAGCCGAACTGTCACCTCAGGCAGTCTGTAGGGATCGTGGTGGACACGTATATCATGTCCCAGAAAGTCAGCCACCTGGTCCAACACGTTGTCTTTGAGGTTTAAAATTTGTGAAAGGGTTGCAATATGTTTCCTGAGCTGGGTTGTGCATAGATATTCTGGGTTTTTGGCTCCACACTTTTCTGCATGAAGTCTCAAACTGGCTTGACCACTGTAGTAACTTGAACCTTCTGGTCTAGCGAAGAGATAGATATTGGTATCCTGCACACCACATTCCACCCTTCTGACGAGTAACAGATTCAGGGAATCCTCCATGTCTGGTGTTAGGAGGACTGCAACTTCTCGTCCACTTTCATCCATGATTTCCACCCGACTTAAGTGCTCACAGAGCTTCTTTTCAAACTTGGTTAATCCCAAGGACACATCAACATGGAGTGGGCTTTTGTCTCTTTCATAGAAGTTCTTCAAGCACATTTTGGACACCTCCTCTGCACGCCTTCGATTAAAAACTATAGCCTGAGCAAGAGTGGCTGTTGCAAGGTCAGCGTAACTTTGGGGAGATGCTTCTTTCTTCAATTTGTCAAAGGCAGCCTTTGCAGCCTTTTCAAGGTGAGTGTGAAGAAGTTGTACATCCTGGGTAAAAGGCAAGGTTGATGGTTTGCTGAATTTCTTCAGTGTGTTCAGGGCAGAGTGTGACACAAGCTCACACCACTTTGTGGAGTACAGTGACTTGAAAGCTTCGATTGATTTGATCAAGTCCTCATTTTCTGTCATCAAAGCCCTACAGTGAATTATGTCAGCTATTTTCATCAGAGAATGCCCTATTTTTAGAGCAAGACTTGGTGCTGTGTAAGAGTTGTTTTCTTCATCAAAACCAGACACTTTTTTCACAGCTTTGACAACTTTGTGAAAATTTCCAGGCATGACAGCATCTTCAATGGTGTATATAGAATCACCACGCAAAACCAACAACAACCGTGCAAGTTCCCTTAACTTCTGACGAATATAGTCATGTTTTGTAGTGTCAGCTCCATGCTTCTTGAACAGAGTTTGTGCCAGCTGCAAAATGCCAAAGTCATTGCGAACAACTGTTCTTAAATCATCCTGTCTGATTGGGTCGACAAGCTTCAAAATCCCTTGAGAGATGCTTTCAGAGAACACAGACTGAGCAGTTGTGGCCAAGCCCAAGACATTGGCCTTTTTAGACTCACCAGAAGGCCGTTCTGGCACGAAGTGGCATCTGCGAGAGTGTCGCCACAATTCACTGCGGGAAAACATTCCTTTGCAATAGACACAGTGAATAAATTTAGACTGCTTAGAAGTTCTTTTTAGTTTGATTTGCCCCGTTCCATTTTTGAGAACACCTAAATTGTGCTGAAAGTTACCACGATTCCGTAACTTCTCCAGAAGTAGTCTTCTTTTTTCTGAACGTTTTGGATAACTGAGAGCCTCCATCACCTCTGCTTCTGTCTTGTGTGTCTCCAGATGTCTGGCAATTTTAGACTGAGGTTTCTGACACACGTAACAGTAGTTTATTCCTTTAACACCTGCTTTGTCTTCTGTTGCTTCATCTGTTGTGGTTTTTTTTCTAGTATGAAATACTTCAATGTTCCCTGAGAGGGGACCCTGGGACAGACTAGAGCCAACCACAGAACTTGTATCCAAATCTGATTCAGAGTCACTGTCTAGTACATTATCCTTATCTTCATGCATGTCCTCGTCTGATTCATTATCAGCTTCTGAGCTGAAATCAGGTTTATCCTAAAAATATAAAACATGTTTAACTAATACAGTATTCTGTATAATAACAAATGAAATAGTACTTACAAAAGGAAATCTGACATACCTCAGGTGACGCTTGCTTGAGACAATACTTATGCCACACACCAGAACAAACTGTAAGACAAGAGGCAGTTAATATAAATCTACATATCTACACTTCAATACAGTAGTGTACAATTTTTTTCAGTACACTTTGATGAATAGAAAGTTCAAAAGAACAGCATTTATCTGAAATAGAAAGCTTTTGTAATATTACACACTCCCATTCAAAAGTTTGGGGTCAGTAAGAATTTCTTTTTCTGTTTTGGAAAGAAATTAATAGTTTAATTAGTTAATGCATTACCTAACATGAACTAACCATGAGCAATACATTTGTTACTATATTTACTAATCTTCGTTAATGTTAGTTAATGAAAATACAGTTGTTCATTGTTTGTTCATGTTAGTTCACAGTGCATTAACTAATGTTAACAAGATTTTAATAATGTATTAGCAAATATTGAAATTAACATTAACAAAGATTAATAAATGCTGTATAAATGCAGTTCATTATTAGTTCATGTTAACTAATGTACCTTATTGTAAAGTGTTACCAATACTTTCATTCAGCAAGGATGCCTTAAAGGGTTAGTTCACCCAAAAATGAAAATTGTCATTAATTACTCACCCTCATGTCGTTCCACACCCATAAGACCTTTGTTCATCTTCAGAACACAAATTAAGATATTTTTGATGAAATCCGATGGCTCAGTGAGGCCTCTATTGCAAGCAAGATAATTAATACTTTCCATGTCCAGAAAGCTACTAGAGTACAGTGAGCACCTTAATGTTATGAAGCGACGAGAATACTTTTTGTGCGCCAAAAAAAAAATAAAATAAAGACTTTTCAACAATATCTAGTGATGGGCGATTTCAAAACCCTGCATCTGAACTTAACGAATCTTTTGTTTTGAATCAGTGGTTCGGCGTGCCAGTCACATGATTTCAGTAAACGAGGCTTCATTATGTCGTAAGTGTTTTGCATTTTCAATGGTTCACATGACTCTGGCAGTTTGATACGTGATCCGAACCACTGATTCGACACAAAAGGTTCATAAAGCTTTGAAGCTTCATGAAGCAGTGTTTTGAAATCGGCCATCATATTGTTGAAAAGTCTTTATATTGTTTTTTTTTTTGGCACGCAGAAAATATTCTCGTCGCTTTATAATATTAAGGTTGAACCACTGTACTCACATGAAGTGTTTTAAATATGTTTTTAGTACCTTTCTGGGCATTGAAAAAGGAAATGATCTTGCTGGCAATAGAGGCCTCACTGAGCCATCGGATTTTATCAACAATATCTTAATTTGTGTTCTGAAGATGAATGAAGGTCTTATGGGTGTGGAACGACATGAGGGTGAGTAATAAATGACATAATTTTCATTTTTGGCTGAACTAACCCTTTAAATTGATCAAAAGTGACAGTAAAGACGTATATAATGTTACAAAAGCTTTCGGAACAGCACTATCAGCAGCACAGATGGCGTCGGGTACTCTCAGATTCAATGTGTTTTCCGAATACTGGATTTTAGCCTGGCTTAATTTGCAAACAACATGACTCTTGTCAATCTCCTTAGTGGTTTCAATATAGTGGAAGCCAAAATGAGTCCACACTTCAGCTCTGCGGTAGTCTTGTGAGCTAGGTTTGCTAATGCTAACAATGCACCTTTGCACTTCTCAGTGCCAGAGTTTACGTTCTGAGACAACGCCGCCATCTAATAGTCGGGTTTAAACACAAAGTCACTGAAATTAATTTTGGATGTAAACAAATAAATAAATAAATATCGATACAGTGTTGTTGAGAATCAATATAGAATCGAAATTAGGAACCTTCAAAATTGCATAATAGGAGCACTTAGAAATTTGCACTAGAGAAGGTTTACCTCCCATGGCCATTTGGTACCATCTTCAATGTTAACATTATTATTTTAATGTTTATTCACACAAAAACTGCATAACGCGGCCAATTTCAGTCTCATGAAAAACCAAAACTTTTCTTCAAATTGTGACTGAATTACACAGTAAGTAAAGAGCGCTCATTTTATAATCACTGAAGCTGTCAGTCAGTTCAGTATGGTACATTTAAAAAGAGTAGAATATTTACGATTTTCCCTATAAAAATTAGGTTTTTGCATGTTACTGTTGTCAATAAAAGTTATAGGGTTAGTTAACCCAAAAAATTAAATTTCTGTAATTAATTACTCACCCTCATGTCGTTCCAAACCAGTAAGACCTTCGTTCATCTTCAGAACACATATTAAGGTATTTTTGATGAAATCCAAGAGTTTTTTTTTTTTAATCTCCCATAGAAAGCAACAAAATTACCACATTCAAGGTCCAGAGAAGAAATAAAGACATTGTTAAAATAGTCAAAGTGACTGCAGTGGTTCAACCTTAATGTTATGAAGCGACGAGAATACTTTGTGTTATTCAACAATTTTTCCTCTCCACTGTCTATGACGCAGTTGGCGCAGTGCAGCGCTACCATGTTCTATATCCGAATGGCGGCTCAGTAATGGTTCTGTTCACGTGATCAGCACGACGCATGTGTGTGATGCTGATGCAGGAGTCGGCCAATAATGATTCGCCGTTTAGACTTAAACATGGAAGCGCTGCACTGCGCCAACTGCGTGAGAGACTGAAGAGGAAAAATTGCCGAATTAAGTCATCAGGTGCTGGCGCCACCTTGTGTAGATCTTAGTGGTCACTGCTCTGAAATGTTAGTCTGGAGCCCTGTGAGTTCAGCTTTGAAACCAAAACCAACCTGTTTCTTCTTCAGTATCTTCCTGTTTCATGCTGAATGTTCCTTCAATCCTCAAGTCTTCATGTTTGACAATGAACGTTTCTTCAATCTTCATGTCTTCACTCTCCACTTTAATGAACGCCATCTTGATGATAGTGTGTCATGAGGATCTCAGTCGCTTCACCAGGAGTTTTTCTGTGTTTAAGATGAGAATAATTAACAGAAAAAAAAAAAAAAACACTCAAAACTAAATCTCTGAGTGTGTCTCAATCAGCTCTGAGAGTACTGAGAGAGTCAGTCGGAGTGAGAGTTAAAAGGAAAAGTTCACCCAAAAATGAAAATTCATTTACTCACCCTCAGGTTGTTCCAAACTGGTATAAATATCTTAGTACTGCTGAATTTAAAGGATTTTTTGCAAATTTTGGAGAAAGTAACTAGGCTGCTTTGGGCCACCATTGACTTCCATTGTAGGGAAAAAAAACTATGGAAGTTAATGGTGGCCCAAAGCGGCCGGGTTACAAACTTTCTTCCTTTGTTTTCAACAGAAAAATAAAAATTTATACAGGTTTGGAACAACCTGAGGGTGAGTAAATGATGACAGAATTTTCATTTTTGGGTGAATTATCCCTTTAATGGACTTAAAAATGACCCGATTAGACAAAAAAGAAAACTCAAAGCTAACGCTGCAAATTACTAATAAGAAGACATTATTGCATATTTAGGTATTTATGATCTACATTTTGGTATATAATGACTTATCGATTATATTTAAAAGATTATACTTTCATGTAATAGTAGGGTCAATAACATGAGGTGTTGCAACTGTCCTAACAAATGAACAGACAAGAAAACTATTTAAAATGGTGTCTTTTTTTAGGTTTGAAACCTTTCATATAAACAAATTTTATAAATATTAGCTTTAAAGCTGTTGAGATTATTGGAAAAACTTTTGTCCCACAAATTGTATATGTATAACTGCAAACACTGTAATGAAGCATCCGGAGGAGCCCAACTGATCCTTGTGGCAGAGTGAAAAGGATCTCTCTCAAATACTGGTAAAAACGAATTAATTTTGAACTAAAGATAATTTCAAGTATGTGTGGGTTGGTACACTTTCCATGGCAGGTGATACTACTACAGTATATAACACTACTGTATTTGGTTGTACTGCCTGACATAAAAAGTATATAAATAAAAATAAATAAATAATACTTTGACATATTTACCTTTTTTAAAACCTGTTAAAACACATTGTTAATGACTCAAAAATGCATTACATCGGTTTTGAAAAGATTTGATTTGTCAACAACCCATTTGCAGTTGGTTTATTAAAGTTGTCATTACACGTGTTTGTTGTTCTCGTTCATTTATACTGTTTGAGCAAGTGTCGAGATCCACGCGCTTCGAATCACTGAATCATTTTGCAAATGATTCTATTGACTCAAATTAAATGAAATTGAGTTTCGAAAAGCTCAGTTTCTCCATCACTATTTAACAGTGACCGAATTCGTGTTTATGATACACTGATTCACGTTATAGCAAGCTAAATGAGACGCATTTTTTACTGTATGAATGCGCACAAAATATCCTTCATTAAAGTTAGATAAAGCAACAGAGCAAACCATTGAACGGTTTCTATCGATTTAAACAACAAATTCTCAAAACAAACCTTTCTTCAGCCGAATCACAACAAGAGCAGGAGCAGACTTATGACGTCATGTTACCACACCAAAATAAAAGTCCTGTTCACACGCTGCATACAAATGTACCATTTTAACCATAAAATCCCTTTAATAAAAATTAACAGTGACAAATTTGATAAATAAAACAAGCATGTTAAAAGAGCGTACGAGCTCATAAAGCAAAGTTCATACATGTGTCCAAATTGAAGTACATAAAATATTTAAAATGTTGACATATAAAGTTCATTTTAGTCTAGAAATTAGTATAAAATGTGTAAATAGTTCAAGTACAAGTAAAAGCAGCAATAAAATGTTCATGTATAAATGTAATTCATTCAGTTGCAAAAACTATTGCTAAAAGCTTCAGTCCAATTAAAAATGTAATATTTCAAAGAATTTTAATGAAATCAAAAGTTAAGTGTTCAATGTCAAGTGTCATTTGTGTGATTCAAATCGCTCACTAATGAGTGAACACAAACACAATTCACCTGCTCCACAGAAAACCCTGCAGTATTAAAATCTGCCAGTTCAATAAATGTCCTGTTTATAAATGATACACAAATAATTTTCTTCATATTGTATTGTATTGTATTAATGTGTTTTCCTGAAAGTGTTATGATTTATTCCATTCTAAAGTGGCACACACACACAAATGATTGTGAAATAGTGTTTGAGTTCATTTTGACTGAGATCATTTGCTATAAGAAAATGTGTTCATATTTTATTATTCATTTTATTATACTTATTATTCATTTGTTTATTTTATTTTATTTTATTTTAACCTAGACTTGAAAAGTAAATCCAAACTGAATGGTTTTAATTTTGGTTTTAAGTTTGGTCTCTGTTGAAGAAGACACTTAGCAGATTATTTATAAAATAATTATTGAAGTTTTAATTCAGATTTGTCATTATATGCTGTATTTGCATGCATGCTTATGCTGAATTTGAATGCTTACAGTGTCCATTGTTTATTAAAACGGAAGAGATATAATGAGAGAGTTGTAATGAGCGCCGCGATCGAGAAACGTGTGCAAGAATGATCAGTAATGTCAAATTTTAACTGTTTGATCAAAATAAATATAAAAAAAAATATTTGTTTATTATTAATATTTGTTCCAATTAATATAAACCATAAATAAAATCATTAAGTGGTACAGTGAAATTGAGGTTGTATTATTAATTTAAAAGCAGTTTAATTATCAGTGCTTTTTGTGCATCCACAAAAACTGCATATATATTGCATAAATAATTTAAATGTCAGTGTTTTATTGTTCATACACAAAAATAATGCATAAATACTATATCTTTATATTATCTTTTTTCATTTCAGAAAGAAACAGCACACAATGAGTGAGTTTGTTCAGAGAAAAACAGGCAAGATTTTAAAAGCATGATCAGTGTACCTAATCCAGGATACACACTTCCATCAAGAACACACTTTACTAAACTGATAGTGAGAAAGTACCAGGAGGCATCCTATGGCTCGTTTCCACTGAGCAGTACGGTTCGGTTCAGTACAGTATGGTACGGTACGCAATTTTTGCCGTTTCCATTGTCAAAAGTTGTGAATGGTACCCTAATTCCGAACCGTACTGTACCACTTTTTTGGGACCCTTTCGTTGGGGTACCAAGCACGATAGTACCGTATCAAAAGGGTGGAGCTACACTCTCCAGAACGTTGATTGGTTGACAGAGAATCGTCACTTGCGCGTGCTACAAGGGGAATGCGTGCATTCATTATCTTCACTTCATGTAGGCTATATAATTTAATTATCAATAATAACCATTATAAAAGTATAAGTATAAAGTATGAGAAGCTATACAATATGAAATAAAGACAAGCAAACAATTCAGTCAAACGTACAGTGCACTAAGTACAACGGTAAAGTTAAATAAATATATAAAGTTATGAAACTTCACTTTGCCCTCAGCCAAAACGACTTGCCCGGGAACAAATTATAAATTCATGAGACCAAAGATTGCCCGTTATACACAAGATGAATAATATCTCTTTTTTAACCACTACAGAGACATCTGAGCCAGCGGCAAATGTCAGAAGGACTAGCCGAGGTACAGCTGCTCTTTCCTGGGTACATTAGCACTGAGTGCCCGGTGATCGCCTGGATCTCACAACTCCGACAACGTCAGATCAAATTTTCAAATAGGCGCTATCTTTATAAATAAACCACAGATTTGAGCTTTAAACAACTACATTCTCGCCTGAAAAACTTTTAAAACTACATTTCATGACACAAAGAAGTTTTTAAATTACGCGGGTTTTCTCCTCGGCTTTCTCCTCGGTTTTCTGCTGCTGCATGGACGTCTGAACTTTGCGCACTTGGTATTCTGAAATGCCGAATGTTGGTGTGCAGCAAGCAAAGCTTGTCTTCTTGTGACAGACAGCCTCAAGCCGAGAAGCAAGAACAAGATCTGCTGTACGTCCTCCATTGTTGTTTACTGTGTCGTTTTCTTCTTCGCGCGAGAATTACGTCGATCACTGCTTTCCGGCTACACCACGCCTATCAAGTAAGGGTACTGTTGGCGGTGTAAACGCAAGCCTGATCAGGGTGTACCGTTCCGAATCGTACCGAACTGTACTGAACCGAACCGTACCGCTCAGTGGAAATGAGGCACTAGAAGGTAAAGTGTGACACCAACTATACTGAGAGCAGAATTAGGACAAGTGTAGCCACAGAAGCCTACCTTGGCATTAGATGGGGGATGAGTGGAAGATGATGAGTGTCTGCCTCACTACCATGCCACTTAAAGACAGACAGCAATGAAAATTGCAGAAAGGTTGGAGGATGTAGTGTTGTGGCAAATTCGATGTCTCTGTGTCCCTTCAGTTCTGGTCTCAAAGAAAAACTCTCAGAGTCGAAGTTCCAGGTCCCAGGAGTTTAACTTTATTGACAAGCAACAAAGTGAGATGCCAGCTGCACATCTGAATCTCTCTAGCCAGGGCACAGTTTTTATACATTTTTCTTATCTGTTAAAACAGTGTACGATCCACCCCTACAGTTATTTTCCATGATCTCATTTACAGGTGCTCTCTTCTCTTTCTCTTCCTGGAGTCTCCAAAGTACTCCAAAGTAGTCTCCAAAGTACTCCCCACAGTCACTTCACCAATTAAACTGCAGGTGTTGCTTATGCAAGAGATAATTCTCTCTGTAAGGGTGGTCGACTGCCAACTACTGTACATCTTTTTACTTTATCTGTCATGGTGGAATTCTGCCAATTCACCCTTTCTCATAGGCAAAATGAAACATTGTATCAAAAACAATCAACACTCCCTGGAGGCAAGAAGCCTTCACCTTGCCTTCACGTGACACCCTTAATAATGATCTTATTCATTTCACATCCTCCTGTTGACTAGTGGAAAACTACCAGCAAAATATGCTTAGTGGCCAAGCTAACTTCTCAGATACATCTGACCCTTACAGTCATGTATGCCAAGAGGCCTCAAAACACTTCTGGCTTTTATAGTAAGCAAACTAATTCTTCAATTGTTTTCTATAAGATAGATAAAATACTCCATTAGTAGTAGCAAAGTTTGACATTCCCGTGGAGAAAATCACTGCTGTTGTACATGACAATAGTGCCAATATTGTGGCTGCAGCAAACATCTGGAGAAGAAGCTTGGATCCATCACTCAAAGAGGCAAATGCTATCTTGACTTAAAGCCTGACCAGTGGAGTCTGCTTGAAGAACTTTCCACTGCTCCTCAGCCTTTTGAATGCACCACTGTGTATGAGTGGACAAGAATATATCACAATCTCTTCAGTGCCTGCCCTTGCGAAAGGGCTGCTGAGGTCTGCTGAGGGGGCTGCCATTGATTCAGGTCCACTGAAGTCTTTTTGACTTGACCTTGGCGTCTTGGTGTGTGTAAGACTGATGCCGGACTGTCTGGACCAAGAGAGGGCTACACTTTGAGAAAACAAAGGAAATTAACATTTGAAGTCTCTCTTGCAAAATTAGCATCCCCATCCGAGACAAAATCAGTCACACCTCAGCATTGAATGTGAACAATTATCACACAATGCTATACATGTTTGATATCATTTAAAATGTCTCAGTGCGACTGGTTCAAAGGTCTCAGTCCCACAAAAGTAAACAAAAAGGTAATAAAGGTTTTAAGAGTTTAGAGATATTTTGCTCTCTGTAGTGGGTGTGTCCTCTTTCACAGGGTCTTTCATGCAAATGGCCTTCTGTCCCCAAAAAGGTGTAAACTACCCAGTCTGGGACCCTGATTAATGCAAATTCCCATTGTGAACTCATGTTTCCATTTGAAAGAAGTTTCTGTCTTGGTCTGAGTATTTAAAGTGATGTTGCAGGAGGCTCAAGATGCAATTCTGTAGCCAAATTGGCCCATAATGCTTTGTGTCCTTCAGACACTCAGCAGTATATATATCTTTCTGATGTCAGGTATTCATCTTTTACTCTTTATTTTTTGAGCATATGATGTTTTGTATTGATTATCTTTGAATTGATTATGTAATTGGCATGATACATTTACCTGACTAATAAATTGTTACATTTGATTTTATTCTGACTTACTCTGAAAATATTGACTCTTAGTTTTTCTAGATTAGGTTAAGTCCATAACCCCACAAATGTATGCTCAGATTAGTAGCAGACTAAAGTACAGTTTAGGTGGAGCAGTGGGGCACACCAACTGATATTTTAGAGCAGTGGTTCCCAACCACGTTCCTGGAGCCTCCCAACACGGCATATTCTGTATCTCTCCTTTGTCTGACACACCAATTTCAGGTCTTGGAGTCTCTAGTAATGATCTGAATCAGGTGTGTTTGATTAAGGAGACATGGAAAACATGCATTGTTGGGGGTCCTCCGACTAACACACTGGCATTAGTTATGTATACTTAATCCGTGTAGGCTAATAATGGGTTTTCCGGTTAGATCAATCTAAAAAGGGGTGGGCCTCAAACTCTGATTATTGTAATATTATTCTAACTAAGTGTACGTGGGAAACCACGGCATGATTATATAAGGTTACCATTAGAGGTAGTTAAGTTGGTCAGCTTATTTCTTTGTTAATGGTCATAACCTCTGGTTAGATATAGTCTTGCCTTAATTCAGTGTCTTCAGATCTATGGGGACTAAATATTGTATTCTAGAATAAGCAAAGTGGGTACGGCCTCTAGAATATTAGTCATCGCCTCTGTCTAATGACCAAGACTGACGAGTTTGTGAGTATGAGTATTCCCGGCCGGTGCGAGACTCAAAGCGTTATCGGAATCCGAATGAATAAGTATATTAAGAAATTAAATAGAATAATTGGTTACACTTTATTTTACAGTGCCGTAGTTACATTGTAATTACTCAAAGAAGTACTGAGTAATATTAATTAACTACATGTACTTACTATAGAGTTACAGTTAGGGTTTGGTTTAGGGTTAGTTGTAATTATGCATCATTTACTGTTATTACTATAGTACATGTACTAACGCGTAACTACGGCACTGTAAAATAAAGTGTTACCGAATAATCAAATGTGTAGCTAAACTATTATACAAATGACCAATAATCAACTGGCATTCTGATCTAAATTCAAGGTCATAATAAAATGGAGTCAGATAATAGTTTAATTGGACGCGGTGAAAAGACCGAACATGCAAGAAACCTTCCCCGCCCAATGGGAAACCGTCATTGGACCGATTGGGCGGGCCTTACAGTGTGTGTGTGGCCATTTGAGCAGGCCGGCGCCCACTCGATGAAGCCTGGGACATAGTGGCGGTGTTTAACGGCTTATTTTAACGGCCTCTCCTTCACAGCAGTTCATTATTTGTTGCAGCTAAGTTTTTCTATACAGTGTAAGGAAGGAGAAGCAGAAGTGTTTGTGTTTATGTGTGTGTGCTCAAGGACTAGTGCTGCCTTCACAGGCTATCGGAAATTTGATAATTCCCACTTCTGAAGTTGTGATTGCGAGAAATGGGATGGCATTCATGTGCAATTTTTACCTAGGAAACTCGTAAAAGAACTATGGTCCTACTCCTAGAACCTTGAAAGGAAATCAGCCATCTTGGTTGAGTTTACTGGAGTTCAAAGACATGAAAAGGCAGACAGTTTACGCCTGTGAGGCCTTGAGCAGGATCTTGGATCTTGGAAAAGTTACAACTTACATCAATCAAGAAGATTAAAACCAAATTTAGCAGTAAACTACAGAGTATAAAAGACTGAAGAGTCGATTGCCTCTTTAGATGCTGATACGTCATTAAACCCCCGACGCCTAGAAGCCCAGAGCTGAAGACAAGAAACCCATGGCTGACTACACCTTTGCCAATTACATTTTTGTTTATTATAAAAAGAAAAGTAACCAATTAAAATAAATTTAATTGATTATAAAAACTGCCTACATTTCATGGTTATGTTCAGTTTAGTTCAGTCAAGTCTGTTAGTTCTTGTCATTTGTAATTCATCACGTTCAGATGTTCACGATTTAGTTCCTCATTTACCCTGCATATAAATATCCCGTTAAGTTTATTCTGTTGTCGGTTCACGATAACACATATGCTCAGTTTGGTTACGTTTGTCTTCTGTAATAAAGCCTGTTAATCTTACTCTCCTTCATTGTGTTCCTGTATACACCACGCTCTGCTAAAGCGTGACACTACTGAGGCTTTGATTTATTTAAGCTTTGAATTGCTTATAATTTAGGCCAGACTCGACTTATTTTACCTTACCTGAGAATAATGAATAATAAGGTAAGATGATAAGATCAAAGCACATGCCGCAAATCAACAGCTCATATTATGGTACCGTAAAACAAGTTAATGTCAACTTTATCTTAAGTGCATAAATCCCAAAATCTAGGGCATTCCTGTAGAGGATAAGTTGTAAATCAGATTAATAATTACATTTAATGTTTTTATACATGTCACTAAATTTATTAACTTCACATGTTTTGTGTTGAATAATAGTGATTTTTACACATATAGTCTGTTATCTTCAGTATATTTTGTGTATAATTGAACAGTAACAGCAAGGAAAGAATGAAATTGATTTTGTCCTCAAATAACTTTTTTGTATTTATTAATCCATGCATTTATTCAGTTTTACATCTTTTGATACAGGATGTTGTTGCATGTGGGGGAAATAATATTTAAAGGAATTCAACACAAGTTAAACTCCATCAGCAACATTTGCTTTATTAGTATAGACATAATGCTTCAACATTATGTGTAAACATCACTTACAATTTTTTTGTGTGTGTGTAAATTAACACCCAATCTTTACTTTTTGTGTCATAACATAAAGCTGGTAAACCTGGTAACTTTTGTTAGAAATTCACATGGATACCAGAGAGTGGAGTGACCATCTATATCAGAGGTCAGAAATATATCAGAGATCAGGATAATCACTGACACGTGACAATAGCTAATGTATTTAATTTAAATAAAGTCACTCAAACTTGCATATAGACGTACATTTTGAGGTAATCATTCCTCATAGTCACACAGCCTGTTTTATTAAGTTAGGTGCTATAAATATTATTAAAGGGAGATTTTAACCTGCGCAGATCCGACAATCCATTCACACAACCAGAGGTTTTTGTGATTTTCCCTTTGCGTGCTTTAAGGTTGCCAACCACTGAGCTATATAAATTTAAAAAGAGAGAGAGAGAGATGAGTCCAAGTTATTTTCTGTTGAGATCAACATAGTGCCACAAATGTTGTGAATAAAGATAAACATCCCTTTGATTATGATTAACAATTAACTTGAACTACTTATTTATCTGAAGCAATATAAATCAAGTACAAAAGACAGTAAATCAGGACACTATAAAAGGAACATGAGAGGCTGTGGGGATGACAGAGAAGAGCTGGAAACAAACATCAGTGAAGAATGAAGGCTTTAGTATGTATACTGCTGCTGTTGGAAACCTTTGTGTTTGTCGTCCAGCAGCAGGTAGATGGAGGACTCAATGAGAATGAGATCAGTCAACAGATCAGCTCTGAGGACGGAAGACAGAATCCACCTCAAACAGACACTTTGAGAGCTGAAGCTTCAACTGACAGCCAACAATACTGCCATCTGTGCTTCCCTGACATCCATGCAGCACTGAGAGAACTGACCGCCACCGTTACAGAGCAGAAAGGAAACATCAGAGAACTGACCGCCACCGTTACAGAGCAGAAAGGAAACATCAGAGAACTGACCGCCACCGTTACAGAGCAGAAAGAAAACATCAGAGAACTGAGGGATGAGATGAAGAAGAAAAATGAAGGTACCTCACCAAAACATTCACTCTTTTATCAATGATCCTCAAAGTAAAACTCCAATACATTGTATAGTGTAAATGTTAGAGTAAAGTTGAGTGTATACTGTGTAAATTGTGTTATCTATTACAATAATCAGTGTAAATGTCATTTAACAGAATCTTTATTCCTTCACAGAAATTTCAAATCTTTCAAGTCAGGTGGAGGAGTTGAGAAAGGAAAATAGAGGTGAAAGTGTGCTTGAATGATGTTAAATTCAGTGTATACATTCTCAGTGTAATACAGTAATATATCACAATATTGCTTATGTTTTTCAATAACAGACAGAGAAATAGCTTTTTCAGCTGCACTGATGGAATCTGGTAGTGGACATATTGGTCCTTTTACCACTGAAATCACACTAACCTACAAGAAAGTCTTCACAAACATAGGGAACGCCTACAACCCAATTACAGGTAATTATCAATGAAATGGAGTCATAAAACTCAGTTTATAGTAATGAAAACCCTTCTGCTCCATTCAGACCTCTCTGCAGTTGTGTAATGTGTGTAAGAGAATTAAATGATCTTCAGTCTTTTTTTAAACTATTACACAGTGTGTTTGGTAATAAGTAATCACACAGGAAACAGCTGATTCTGTATCTCGTTATTTGATTTAGGTGTTTTCACAGCCCCACTGAAAGGAGCGTACATGTTCAGAATCTCTGTATATGGTTATGCCCCATATGAAGCAACGGCAGTCATTGTTAAGAATGGAAAGCATGTGGTTATAGCTCATGAATATCAGGATCAGCATCAGTTAAACTCCTCAAATGGAGTTGTGTTGATCCTGGAGGTTGGAGATGTTGTCTATGTGAGACTTTGGTCTAACAGGAGGATATATGATAGCGTGAATAACCACAACACTTTCAGTGGTTATCTACTGTTTCCCTTAAGATAACAGGAGCTTTGCAGAATGTGATTCCAATAATTCTGAACCTTCAGCGTATGATTTAAGATTAAAATCATGAAAAATCATTAACATATGAACCTGTATTAATGAGGACTAATGTGTGTTTGAAATTTGCAATAGATTACTGTATAAAAGTCAGTATAATACACTATAATCATAAGTTCTGAGCTGTCTATACATGTAAGTTTGTATAAAGAGTTTCAGCACTGAAACAGACAGGACCCATGAATATCATGTGACTCAAAAGTGTTTTGTTAAAGTAGAAAATCTAGAATGTTAAATAATACCTTTTTAAGTGTATCTTATAGTGATCCTTGATCTGTATCTCTTTATCCTATACATTAATAAATAAGAGAATAAAGAGACATTATGGCATTTTCTTTTCCTCATATTTTCATGAACATTTCCCCATCAAATCAGCTGTACAATAATATGTTAGGTCAACAATGTTTGTTTTTAAGTCACAATATCATATTTGTGTGTTATAATAATGGCACTGTCATGTAATGCATGACATGCAGTTTTCATTTAATTTATAGTTTTTGTCTCTAAAGTCTAAAATTGTAGGATTAAAAACTAAGAAGTTTATTTTTTTCTGTCACAAGCCTTTAATTCTTACTAAAAGCTAATATTACATTGGGTTCAAGTCTCAAACCAGGCTTCAGACAAGGAATCAAACAAGCCTGGTTCCATAAGAGAATTGTGGGACAAAAGGGGAAGGTCTTCCACTTCTACAGTATATAATCCAACATCTAATGTAACAGTAAATCAAAGGCTAATCCCATTTTCATTTAGACAGTACAGTATATGCCTAGCAAGCAGTGAAGTATGTCATCAAACTATGGGCTGCATGAAATTGTCACAGACATGCCAGGCTCCAACATCCACCAATCACAGCGCACACCTTCCCCGGAGTACTAATCACCGCCACCTGCACCTCATCAGCTCACTCATCACCAGCACTATTTAAGACACACACACACACACACACACACAGTCACATTATCCGGTCTAGTTCACATCAAAGGACTTACCTCAAGGACTCTCCTCGCTACTTACCTGTTACCTGGTCTCCGTGTTCCCTCCATTGTATCCAGTCTGTGTGTGAAGTGTTGTCTGCAGTCATCGTCTCCAGTCAGCAAGTTACTTTATCCATTGGCACTCTGCAACCACAAAGGACAGTATCATTCTCTATACCATTCTCCAGTCACTATTTACTGCTGCATACTCACCTGTTGTCACCATCCACTCTGCTTGTTTAATAAACTACCTGTGAAACTATCTCCTGTCTCCTGGCTGGTCCTACTGTAACAGAAATACCCAGTGCAGTCATGTCTGGAACATGCAGGTGTACACCTGGAAGCCTGAAGATGGAGCTCCAGAATGGATCCAGGGTCTGAGTGGTCACAACATTGTCTTCTAGGGTAGAGATACTAAAGATGAAGCTAACCATGATGTGAACCATATTAAAAAAATAATTTGAACTTCCAAAAGAGCTTCTCAACATGAAAAACCAAAAGGCAAATTTGCCTTGATCTTTTGACATATAAGAGTTCTTTGAACCATTAAAACATCCTGCAAGTTTCATAGTTTAAAATGTCTTCCTCATTATAAACAAAATATTTATTTTAAGGGGACCTATTATGCTAAATTCACTTTTATAAGGTGTTTGAACACCGATGTGTGTCCGCAGGATGTGAGAACAACCCACCTATTGTTATAGTGTTAGTTACTATAAGTTGTTTGTGTTAGTTATTTTACATATACAAATAATGAGTTCTCATCCAATCAGATGTGGCTACATCATTATGCAGGGATTAGTTCACAGCTCGTTTATGTTTAACGTCAGTTACAGAGATGGTTGTGTTCAAACCCATCAGCGCTGGGCAAGAGCATAAATCCTCCATTGTTGTACCGTGTGTCTTAATAAGTGAAGTAAAGTTCCTGAAATGGATTCTCTTTATTGTGTGCTTCTCTACACGGCTCCACTGACACTGATAATCCAAACACGAGAGAGCACAACACTATAATGGTAAAAATCCACTCAGTCGTTTTTTACAATTCCCATAAATCTAAAGCTGTCTCTTCGAACGAGCTGATTCAGATTCCCTCCTACAATGACGTCATTATAGGGAGAATCCCCGCCCACAGCCGATGATCTACCCTATTAGCATCGACACGGCCCTGAGTCAAAGAACTTATACTGACAAGAAGTGAAAGCCAATAGAACGTTCCATTGCAACACCAGCGTCCAGCAGCAGCCCTACGCTTCCTCCATTTTGGGGTGAAAGCGACTCGGCAGTCCACTAGTTTCTTGCTGTCGCTAAGGCAACATCAGCTGCTTTATTTAAAATTTTTTTTAAAAAAAAGTACATTAAAGCTGAAATCCAACCTGAATGATGACAACACAGAATACGTACGATTGTACGAACGTACAATCACTAGTGATCATCAAATCCTTTTAACAGTTTATTTTACAATTAATACCAACATATGAAATTAAATGAAGGACATGCATCAGAAAAATTGGGAATGTTGGACAATAAATATGTAACAAAATATAACAGCTTGACAGTAAACTGTTTTTGCAGTGTTGTCTTATATTAATGTCTGTTAAAGCAAGACTATGTAAACAAAACAACAGAGTATAAATGACTGAAGAGTTGATTGCCTCTTTGGATACTGATACACCATTAAACCCTCGACGCCGAGAAGCTCAGAGCTGACTACATGTTCAAAGCAGGATTATTGTACTTTATACTTTAATGATGAAGGTTAATTTGCCTGTCACAGACACGCCAGGCTCCAGCACCATCCAATCACGACGCACTCCCTCACCAGAGTATTGATCACACACACCTGCACCTCATCAGCACTCCAATCAACTGGCACATAAAAGACACTCACACACACACAGTCACCGTCCGGTCTCGTTCGCAATAAGGACTTACCTCCATGCTTACCTCAAGGACTTCCAGTGTTATACTTACCTGTCTCCAGCGTCTCCAAGATACCTCCTGTGTTCTCCGTGTGTGTGTGTGTGTGTGTGTGTGTGTGTGTCGTCATCCTCCAACGTCTCAACTCTACGAATCCCACTTGGATCTTCACTCTGCAAAACACAAAGGACAGTATCACCATTCCTTCATTCATCATTCACCTTAATAACTTCTGTTTGACTCACCTGTGTTCCCGTTTACCTCTGCTTGTGTCAATAAACAACCTTACCTGTGATCTTCCGTCTCCGACCTGTCTGTATTGTAACAGAAGACCGGACCAAGACCGCTTGACACAAGTATGAGCCAGCTAGACCCATTCCAGGATCTCGTCGACGCCTTGCGTCGAACGCTCACCACCAATCCACCACCATTACCACCAGCGAGCACTTCCGTCGACAACACCACCACTTCTTCACCTCCAGTTCACGCCAGTCCCATGGCCAAACCGGCGCCCTTCTCTGGTTCGGCGGAGGAATGCAGCGGATTTCTCCTGCAATGCTCGCTGGTCCTGGAGATGCAACCGCACTCATACCCCACCGAACAATCCAAGGTAGCATTTCCCAGTTGCACGGTAAAGCACTTCAGTGGGCTGATTCCATTTGGACCCAAAATAATCCTGTTGTCCAGTCATATTCCAGCTTTGTCAACCACTTCAGAGATGTCTTCGGAAAACCCGCCTGAGATTCGTCTATCGGTGAGAAACTTTACAATTTAAAGCAAGGCAAAATGACTGTGACTGAATATGCTCTTAAGTTCAGAACCCTCGCTGCCACGAGTGGATGGAACGAACAAGCTTTACTGACTACATATCGTCAAGGGTTGGATCCTCGAGTGCGGTTGCATCTCGCTGCATACGAGGACACCATCGGGCTTGAACGCTTCGCCACTCGTATGCAGTCGTGTCTCGAAGAGTACCAGGGCCAGCTTTAGCACAACACCTCCCTCTGCCGACCAGAATCCGTCAGCCCTCCAGAACCAGCCCACGAACCCATGCAACTTGATTCAACTCGTCTAACTATAACTGAACGGCAGAGGAGGCTGACCCAGAATCTGTGCCTGTATTGTGGATCTCCGGGGCATGTAATCTCCACATGCCCAATACGTCCTCCTCGTCCCATGGTGAGTGCCATCTTTCCTTCCATAAATAAGATGAAGCCACTCACCATTGTTGTAAAACTTACTGCTGCTGATATTTCCATTCCAGTCAACGCACTCCTCGATTCTGGGTCAGCAGGCAACTTCATCTCTGGCGCCCTCTGCCGTCAGCTCAACCTCAAGACCACGGCAACGCCGTCTACCTACCAGATCCACTCAATAACTGGAAAACCCCTCAGTAAGAGACAAGTTCGCTGTAGTGTCGGTCCACTTCAACTACAAACTGGTATACTTCACGTGGAGAAGATCCATCTGCTGGTTCTGGAGGAATCCACTCCTGACATGATCCTAGGGCGTCCGTGGTTGGAGCAGCACAATCCTGTCATCTCCTGGAAGACTGGCGAAATCCTGAAGTGAGGCGACACTTGTTTTATGGACTGTTTTTCCGAGTTTCCAGTTCCTCCATCTCCGCGTCCTGAACACCTCTCTGTCTGTGCAACATCCATCGAGAGTCCGATTGAAAAACGTTCAGTGGATGTATCATCGTGTTCTGCCCTAAAAGAGCCTCCAAGCTGCCTCCACACCGGCCATGGGACTGCGCCATCGATCTGCTTCCGGGTGAGTCAGTGCCAAGGGGAAAGATCTACCCCCTTTCCATCCCGGAGGAGAAGGCCATGGAAGAGTACATCGAGGAGGCTCTGGCTCAAGGCTACATCCGTCCATCAACTTCCCCTGCTGCTTATAGCTTCTTCTTTGTGGCGAAAAAGGACGGAGGCTTGCGGCCATGTATAGATTACCGGTCTCTCAACAACATTACTGTCAAGTTCAGGTATCCTCTTCCTCTCATCCCAGCGGCCCTGGAACATCTCCATGGTGCCACTGTATTCACCAAGTTGGACCTCCGCAGCGCGTATAACCTCATCTGGATACGTGAGGGGGACGAGTGGAAGACCGCCTTCGTGACACCTACTGGACACTACGAGTATCTTGTGATGCCGTATGGCCTGGTCAACGCCCCCTCCGTATTCCAGGACTTCATACATGAGGTGCTCCGGGAGTTCCTCCACAAGTTTGTCTTGGTCTACATCGATGACATTCTGATATACTCCCGGAGCATGGCCGAACATCGCCACCACGTTGCGGAGGTCCTGAAACGCCTGAGGGAGTTCCAGCTCTACCTGAAAGCCGAAAAGTGCTCCTTCCATCAGCCCTCAGTGCAGTTCCTTGGCTATAACATCGATAGCAGTGGCATCCAGATGGACGAGGGGAAGGTGGATGCCATCAGGAACTGGCCAACACCCACTACAATAAAGAAATTCCAACGCTTCCTCGGCTTCGCCAACTTCTACCGTCGCTTCATCCGGGATTACAGCTCCATCGCCAGTCCACTTACAAGCCTCCTCCGACATAAGCCGAAGTCTCTGTCCTGGACACCAGCTGCCACGGAAGCCTTCAACACTCTCAGGGAAGCCTTTCACTACCACTCCTCTCCTGGTCCATCCCGATCCCGACAAGCCATTCGTCGTGGAGGTCGACGCCTCTAACACAGGAGTAGGAGCGGTACTTTCCCAGCAGCAGGGGAATCCCAGCAGACTCCATCCATGTGCCTTCTTCTCCCGCAAGCTCAACCCGGCGGAGGTGAATTATGACATCGGCAACAGAGAACTTCTGCCCATCAAGTTGGCACTTGAAGAGTGGAGGCATTGGCTGGAGGGAGCAAGACACCCATTTCTGGTACTCACTGACCACAAGAACCTTGAGTATCTGCGAGTGGCTAAAAGACTTAACCCCATAAAGCCCGCTGGGCTTTATTCTTCACCCGCTTCAATTTCACGATCTCCTATCGTTCTGGATCCAGAAATGTCAAGGCGGATGACTTGTCACGTTTTCATACACCGGAGGAAAACTCTGAAGAGCCTGAAGCCATTCTCCCAGAAAAGCTCATCGTCAGCCCTATCATCTGGTCAGTGGAGACCATACCCTCCTCCAATGCCTCCGCCAACACTCCACCGGGTTGCCCGCCAGGCTTGCAGTACATCACCAGGACACTGCGCACTCCACTCATCCACTCTGCTCACACCTCACTAGGCACTGGCCACCCGGGGGTCAATGAAACCCTCTCGTTGCTGAAAGAACGCTTCTGGTGGCCCAACATGGCATCCGATGTCAGAAGGTACGTGCAGGGATGTAAGGAATGCGCCATCTCGAAGAGTCCACGTCATCTACCATCTGGCAAGCTCCTTCCTCTGCCCGTTCCCAACCGACCATGGTCACACCTAGGGGTGGATTTCATCACTGACCTACCAGCTTCTAAGGACTGTACCTGCATCTTTGTGGTAGTTGATAGATTCTCTAAATCCTGCCGTTTAATTCCTTTAAAGGGACTGCCTGCTGCCATGGAGACTGCGGAGCTCATGTTTAACCACATTTTCCGATACTTTGGCATTCCAGAGGACATCGTTATCGGACAGAGGACCTCAATTCATCTCTCGAGTCTGGAAAGCATTCTTCTCACTCCTAGGTGTGACCGTCAGCCTATCATCGGGATACCATCCGCAGTCGAACGGGCAGACGGAGAGGAAGATTCAAGAGATTGGTCGCTTCCTTCGTACCTTCTGTCATGGCCACCAGGACTCTTGGAACCAGTACCTGGGTTGGGCCGAGTATGCACAAAACTCCCTACGACAACCATCTACCGGACTCACACCTTTCCAGTGCGTGCACGGTTATCAACCCCCACTGTTCCCTTGGTCAGGTGAACCCTCGGACGGACCATCTATCGACCACTGGTTTCGAGAGAACGAGAGAGTCTGGGACTCAGCCCACCATCAACTACAACGTGCTCTACGTAGACGCCGGATGACAGCAGACCTTCACCGCTCCGAAGCTCCAGCCTATCAACCTGGACAGAAGGTCTGGCTGTTAACCAGAGACATCCGACTGCGTCTACCATGCCGTAAGCTGAGTCCCAGGTTCATTGGCCCATTCGCCATCATGGAGCAGATCAACCCGGTCACTTACAAGCTTCAACTCCCTCCTGAGTATCGCATTCACCCCACATTCCATGTGTCACTCCTGAAACCTCACCACCCTTCTGTTCCTCTCTCCACAGAGCCTGGCGTAGCCGCAGCCGAACCCCCCCTTCCACTCATCCTGGACGACGGTGCTGCCTACGAGGATTGTGAAATCTTGGACTCCCGGCGCCGTGGTGGTCAGCTCGAATACCTTGTGGACTGGGAAGGTTATGGTCCTGAGGAACGCTCATGGGTTCCACGCAACGACATACTTGACCCGAACCTGCTGGACACCTTCCACGCTGCTCATCCTAACAGACCTGCCCCTCATGTATGAGGACGACCACCACGACGTCGGGGTCCTCGGCCCTCAGGAGCGGGCCGTGGAGGGTGGGGTACTGTCACAGACACGCCAGGCTCCAGCACCATCCAATCACGACGCACGCCCTCACCAGAGTATTGATCACACACACCTGCACCTCATCAGCACTCCAATCAACTGGCACATAAAAGACACTCACACACACACAGTCACCGTCCGGTCTCGTTCGCATCAAGGACTTGCCTCCATGCTTACCTCAAGGACTTCCAGCGTCTCCAAGATACCTCCTGTATTCTCCGTGTGTGTGTGTGTGTGTCGTCATCCTCCAACGTCTCAACTCTACGAATGCCACTTGGATCTTCACTCTGCAAAACACAAAGGACAGTATCACCATTCCTTCATTCATCATTCACCTTAACAACTTCTGTTTGACTCACCTGTGTTCCCGTTTACCTCTGCTTGTGTCAATAAACAACCTTACCTGTGATCTTCCGTCTCCGACCTGTCTGTATTGTAACATTGCCTTTACATTCTTGTTTATTATAAAAAGAAAAGTAACCAATTAAAATAAATTTAATTGATTACAAAAACTGCCTACATGTCATGGTTATGTTCAGTTTAGTTCAGTCATGTCTGTATTAGTTCTTGTCTGTTTCTATGGCAACTCATTTGTTATTCATCACGTTCAGATGTTCATGATTTAGTTCCTCATTTACCCTGTGAATAAATATCCCGTTATGTTTATTCTGTTGTCGGTTCACGGTAACGCATGCACTCAGTTTGGTTACGTTTGTCTTCTGTAATAAAGCCTGTTAATCTTAATCTCTTTCATCGTGTTCCTGTATACACCACACTCTGCTAAAGCGTGACACTACTGAGGCTTGATTTATAGTGTTTTAAGACTTTGAATAAGAACATACCACAGAGAAGTCTTCTGACCAAATTGTAAGTAATTTAAAATGCTTATAATTTAGGCCAGACTCGACTTACTTTACCTAACCTGAGAATAATAAATAATAAGGTAAGGTGGTAAGATCAAAACACACGCCGCAAAACAACAACTCTTTTTATGGTACTGTAAAACAAGTTATTGTAAACTTTATCGTAAGTGCATAAATCCAACTTCCCAAAATCTAGGGCATTCTTGTACAGGACAAGTTGTAAATCAGGTTAATAATTACATTTAATGTTTTTATACATGTCACTAAATTTATTAACTTCACGTTTTGTGTTGAATAATAATAGTTTTACACATATAGTCTGTTATTTTCAGTATATTTTGTTTATAATTATACAGTAACAGCAAGAAAAGCATGAAATTTTGTCCTCAAATTACTTTTTGTATTTATTAATCCATGCATTTATTCAGTTCTGCTTCTGTTGATACAGGATGTTGCATCTGGATAATAACATTTAAAGGAATTTGGTGGATTCAACACAAGTTAAACTCCATCAGCAACATTTGTTTAATTAGTATAGACACAATGCTTCAACATTATATGTGTAAACATCACTTACTATTTTTTTTCTGTGTAAATTAACATCCAATCTTTCCTTTTTTTTTTCATAACATAAAGCTGGTAAACCTGGCAACTGTTGTAAGATATTCACATGGTACCAGAGAGTGGAGTGACCATCTATATCAGAGGTCAAAAATACATCAGAGATCGAGATAATCACTGACACATGACAATAACTAATGTATTTAATTTAAATAAAGTCACTCAAACTTGCATATGGACGTACATTTTGAGGTAATCATTCCTCATAGTCACACAGCCTGTTTTATTAAGTTAGGTCCAATATGTCAGCCACCAGCTCAGTCACCTTCCCCGCATTACATTTCCCAGCATCCCTCCTGTTCCACACCTGCACCCAATCAGCTCATCATCTCCTCCTTAGGGATTCCCTGCACCTGCACATCATCGCCTGCACTCTATAAAGACTCACCTCTCCTGCACTCCATTGTCTGGTCTTGTCTATACGAACCTCCAGACTACCTACCTGCTACTTACCTGATCCTAGTGATGGGCAGATCGAGGCTTCGTGAAACACTGAAACAGTTGAAGCAAATGTGTCGTAATGTGTCGAAACAATTGACACCTGTCTCCACGGTGACCCCTAGTGGTCAGAACAGTGTAAATGCAACAAACTCACACTAAACATGCATAAAAACACCTTTTACAAATCTACTGCAAATGTTTTAATGAAAGCCAACACCCTCTGTCTCCTCTTCTCCTCTGTCCAGATCCGTGCCTCTGATTTAAATAAAGACAGTATTTGTGTTACTCACCTGTCTGTTCCCTTCTGTGACATGACACAATAAATACTATTAATATGAGATTTTATCCTGCGCTAATGTACAGGTCCGACAATCCATTCACAAGACCGGAGGTTTCTGTGATTTTTTCCCTGCTTTTCAACTGCTGATCTATATAAATTTAAAGAGAGAGAGAGAGAGTTAAGTCAAAGTTATTTTCTGTTGAGATCAACATAGTGCCACAAATGTTGTGAATAAAGATAAACATCTACTGAACCTGGAACATCCCTTTGATTACGATTAACAATTAACTTGAACTACTTATTTATCTGAAGCAATAAATCAAGTACAAAAGACAGTAAATCAGGACACTATAAAAGAACATGAGAGGCTGTGGGGATGACAGAGAAGAGCTGGAAACAAACATCAGTGAAGAATGAAGGCTTTAGTATGTATACTGCTGCTGTTGGAAACCTTTGTGTTTGTCGTACAGCAGCAGGTAGATGGAGGACTCAATGAGAATGAGATCAGTCAACAGATCAGCTCTGAGGACGGAAGACAGAATCCACCTCAAACAGACACTTTGAGAGCTGAAGCTTCAACTGACAGCCAACAATACTGTGATCTGTGCTTCCCTGACATCCATGCAGCACTGAGAGAACTGACCGCCACCGTTACAGAGCAGAAAGAAAACATCAGAGAACTGACCGCCACCGTTACAGAGCAGAAAGGAAACATCAGAGAACTGACCGCCACCGTTACAGAGCAGAAAGAAAACATCAGAGAACTGACCGCCACCGTTACAGAGCAGAAAGAAAACATCAGAGAACTGACCGCCACCGTTACAGAGCAGAAAGGAAACATCAGAGAACTGACCGCCACCGTTACAGAGCAGAAAGAAAACATCAGAGCTTTAGAGATGCAACTGAGGGATGAGATGAACAAGAAAAATGATGGTACCTCACCAAAAAATTCACTCTTTTATCAATTATCCTCAAAATAAAACTCCAATACATTGTATAGTGTTAATGTTAGTGTAAAGTTGAGTGTATACTGTGTAAATTGTGTTATCTATTACAATAATCAGTGTAAATGTCATTTAACAGAATCTTTATTCCTTCACAGAAATTTCAAATCTTACTCTGAGTCAAGTGGAGTTGAGAAAGGAAAATAGAGGTGAAAGTGTGCTTGAATGATGTTAAATTCAGTGTATACATTCTCAGTGTAATACAGTAATATATCACAATATTGCTTATGTTTTTCAATAACAGACAGAGAAATAGCTTTTTCAGCTTCAATGATGGAATCTGGCAGTGGACATATTGGTCCTTTTACCACTGAAATCACACTAACCTACAGGAACGTCTTCACAAACATAGGGAACGCCTACAACCCAATTACAGGTAATTATCAATGAAATGGAGTCATAAAACTCAGTTTATAGTAATGAAAACCCTTCTGCTCCATTCAGACCTCTCTGCAGTTGTGTAATGTGTATAAGAGAATCAAATGATCTGCCATCTTTCAAAACTATTACAGTGTGTTTGGTAATTAAGCAATCATACAGGAAACAGCTGATTCTGTATCTCTTGTTATTTGATTTAGGTGTTTTCACAGCCCCACTGAAAGGAGCGTACATGTTCAGATTCTCTGTATATGGTTATGCCCCAAATCCAGCAACTGCCTTCATTTTTAAGAATGGAAAGCATGTGGTTGTAGCACATGAATATCAGCCTCAGGGTGAGTTAAACTCCTCGAATGGAGTTGTGTTGATCCTGGAGGTTGGAGATGTTGTCTATGTGAGACTTTGGGCTGGCAGGAGGATATTTGATAGCCAGTATAACCACAACACTTTCAGTGGTTATCTACTGTTTCCCTTAAGATAACAGGAGCTTTGAAGAATGTGATTCCAATAATTCTGAACCTTCAGCATATGATTTAAGATTAAAATTATGACGAATCATTAACATATGAACCTGTATTAATGAGGACTAATGTGTTTGAAATTTGCAGTAGATTACTGTATAAAAGTCAGTATAATACACTATATTCATAAGTTCTGATCTGTCTATACATGTAAGTTTGTATAAAGAGTTTCAGCACTGAGACAGACAGGACCCATGATTATCATGTGACTCAAAAGTGTTTTGTTAAAGTGGTAAATAATACCTTTTTAAGTGTATCTTGTTATTGATCCTTGATCTGTATCTCTTCATCCTACAGAAATAAATAAGAGAATAAATAGACATTATGGCATTTTCCTTTCCTCATATTTTCATGAACATTTCCCCATCAAATCAGTCGTACAATAATATGTTAGGTCAATGATGTTTGTTTTGAAGTCATGATATCATATTTGTGTGTTATAATAATGGCACTGTCATGTAATGCATGACATGTAGTTTTCATTTAATTTACAGTTTTTGCCTCTAAAGTATAAAATTGTAGGATTAAAAACTAAGAAGTTTATTTTTTTTCTGTCACAAGCCTTTGATTCTTACTAAAAGCTAATATTACATTGGGTTCAAGTCTCAAACCAGGCTTCAGACAAGGAATCAAACAAGCCTGGTTCCATAAGAGAATTGTGGGACAAAAGGGGAAGGTCTTCCACTTCTACAGTATACAATCCAACATCTAATGTAACAGTAGATCAAAGGCTAATCCCATTTTCATTTAGACAGTACAGTATATGCCTAGCAAGTGAGTGAAGTATGTCATCAATCTATGGGCTGCATGAAATACCCAGTGCAGTCATGTCTGGAACATGCAGGTGTACACCTGGAAGCCTGAAGATGGAGCTCCAGAATGGATCCAGGGTCTGAGTGGTCACAACATTGTCTTCTAGGGGAGAGATACTAAAGATGAAGCTAACCATGATGTGAACCATATTAAAAAAATAATTTGAACTTCCAAAAGAGCTTCTCAACATGAAAAACCAAAAGGCAAATTTGCCTTGATCTTTTGACATATAAGAGTTCTTTGAACCATTAAAACATCCTGCAAGTTTCATAGTTTAAAATGTCTTTCTCATTATAAACAAAGCATTTATTTTAAGGAGACCTATAAGAACTTACACTGACAAGAAGTGAAAGCCAAAAGAACGTTCCATTGCAGCACCAGCGCCCAGCAGCGGCCCTACGCTTCCTCCATTTTGGGGTGAAAGCGACTCGGCAGTCCACTAGTTTCTATGGTAATATCAGCTGCTTTGTTAAAAAAAAACGTACATTAAAGCTGAAATCCAACCTGAATGATGACAACACAGAATAAAATACTATCACTAGTGATCATCAAATCCTTTTTACAGTTTATTTTACACACTTTGTGTTTAAGTCTTCCACTTTTTTCCACAAAACCTTTGCTCTCTAGAAACCCAATCAGTTTGGGTTGAAATTCTTTGAAGTTCAAGTATTAGCATTATAAACACTGAATTAATACCAACATATGAAATTAAATTAAGGACATGCATCAGAAAAATTGGGAATGTTGGACAATAAATATATAACAGAATATAACAGCTTGACAGTAAACTGTTTTTGCAGTGTTGTCTTATATTAATGTCTGTTAAAGCAAGACTATGTAAACAAAACAACAGAGTATAAATGACTGAAGAGTTGATTGCCTCTTTGGATACTGATACACCATTAAACCCTTGACGCCGAGAAGCTCAGAGCTGACTACATGTTCAAAGCATGATTATTGTACTTAAAACTTTATCATTAAAGTATAATTTGCCTTTACATTCTTGTTTATTATAAAAAGAAAAGTAACCAATTAAAATAAATTTAATTGATTACAAAAACTGCCTACATGTCATGGTTATGTTCAGTTTAGTTCAGTCATGTCTGTATTAGTTCTTGTCTGTTTCTATGGCAACTCATTTGTTATTCATCACGTTCAGATGTTCATGATTTAGTTCCTCATTTACCCTGTGAATAAATATCCCGTTATGTTTATTCTGTTGTCGGTTCACGGTAACGCATGCACTCAGTTTGGTTACGTTTGTCTTCTGTAATAAAGCCTGTTAATCTTACTCTCCTTCATCGTGTTCCTGTATACACCACGCTCTGCTAAAGCGTGACACTACTGAGGCTTTGATTTATACTGTTTTAAGACTTTGAATAAGAACATACCACAG
The DNA here is from genome assembly GCA_039654765.1 of Mylopharyngodon piceus. NCBI lineage: Eukaryota > Metazoa > Chordata > Actinopteri > Cypriniformes > Xenocyprididae > Mylopharyngodon > Mylopharyngodon piceus. Next base: position 25,583,531 of record CM077454.1, read on the forward strand.
AGAAGTCTTCTGACCAAACTGTGAGTAATTTAAACTGCTTATAATTTGGGCCAGACTCACCTTACTTTACCTAACCTGAGGATAATAAATAATAAGGTAAGGTGGTAAGATCAAAACACCGCAAAACAACAACTCTTTTTATGGTACTGTAAAACAAGTTAATTTAAACTTTATCATAAGTGCATAAATACAACTTCCCAAAATCTAGGGCATTCTTGTACAGGAAAAGTTGTAAATCAGGTTAATAATTACATTTAATGTTTTTATACATGTCACTAAATTTATTATCTTGACAAGTTTTGTGTTGAATAATAATTGTTTTACACATATAGTCAGTTATCTTCAGTATATTTTGTATATAATTATACAGTAACAGCAAGAAAAGAATGAAATTTTGTCCTCAAATTACTTTTTTGTATTTATTAATCCATGCATTTGTTCAGTTCTGCTTCTGTTGATACAGGATGATGTTGTATGTGGAAAATAACATTTAAAGAAATTTTGTGGATTCAACACAAGTTAAACTCCATCAGCAACATTTGTTTCATTAGTATGAACACAAGTCTTCAACATTATGTATCACTTACTAGTAGTTTTTTGTATGTAAATTAACACTCAATCTTTACTTTTTTTTCATAACATAAAGCTGGTAAACCTGGTAACTTTTGTAAGAAACTCACATGGATACCAGAGAGTGGAGTGACCATCTATATCAGAGGTCAGAAATATATCAGAGGTCAAGATAATCACTGACATGTGAAAATAGTTCATGTATTTAATTAAAAACAAACAAACAAACAAAAAAAAAAACCTCAAACTTGCATATGGACGTACATTTTGAGATAATCATTCCTCATAGTCACAGCCTGTTTTATTAAGTTAGGTCCAATAAATACTATTAGTGTCAGATTCTAACCTGTGCTAGCATACAGATCAGACAATCCATTTACATGACCAGAGATTCCTATGATTTTCCCTTTACGTGCTTTAAGGTTGCCAACCACTGAGCTATATAAATTTAAAGAGAGAGAGAGAGAGATGAGTAAAAGTTATTTTCTGTTGTGATCAACATCTACTGAACCTGGAACATCCCTTTGATTATGATTAACAATTAACTTGAACTACTTATTTATCTGAAGCAATATAAATCAAGTACAAAAGACAGTAAATCAGGACACTATAAAAGAACATGAGAGGCTGTGGGGATGACAGAGAAGAGCTGGAAACAAACATCAGTGAAGAATGAAGGCTTTAGTATGTATACTGCTGCTGTTGGAAACCTTTGTGTTTGTCGTCCAGCAGCAGGTAGATGGAGGACTCAATGAGAATGAGATCAGTCAACAGATCAGCTCTGAGGACGGAAGACAGAATCCACCTCAAACAGACACTTTGAGAGCTGAAGCTTCAACTGACAGCCAACAATACTGTGATCTGGGCATCCCTGACATCCATGCAGCACTGAGAGAACTGACCGCCACCGTTACAGAGCAGAAAGGAAACATCAGAGAACTGACCGCCACCGTTACAGAGCAGAAAGAAAACATCAGAGAACTGACCGCCACCGTTACAGAGCAGAAAGAAAACATCAGAGCTTTAGAGACGCAACAGACATTTATCCTGGAAGAGCTGAACAAGAAAAATGAAGGTACCTCACCAAAACATTCACTCTTTTATCAATGATCCTCAAACAAAACACCAATGCAATACATTGCATAGTGTAAATGTTAGTGTAAAGTTGAGTGTATACTGAGTAAATTGTGTTATCTATTACAATAATCAGTGTAAATGTCATTTAACAGAATCTTTATTCCTTCACAGAAATTTCAAATCTTACTCTGAGTCAAGTGGAGTTGAGAAAGGAAAATAGAGGTGAAAGTGTGCTTGAATGATGTTAAATTCAGTGTATACATTCTCAGTGTAATACAGTAATATATCACAATATTGCTTATGTTTTTCAATAACAGACAGAGAAATAGCTTTTTCAGCTGCACTGATGGAATCTGGCAGTGGATATATTGGTCCTTTTACCACTGAAATCACACTAACCTACAGGAACGTCTTCACAAACATAGGGAACGCCTACAACCCAATTACAGGTAATTATCAATGAAATGGAGTCATAAAACTCAGTTTATAGTAATGAAAACCCTTCTGCTCCATTCAGACCTCTCTGCAGTTGTGTAATGTGTCTAAGAGAATTAAATGATCTGCCATCTTTCAAAACTATTACAGTGTGTTTGGTAATTCAGCAATCATACAGGAAACAGCTGATTCTGTATCTCTTGTTATTTGATTTAGGTGTTTTCACAGCCCCACTGAAAGGAGCGTACATGTTCAGATTCTCTGCATATGGTGTTGGCCCAACTGCAGCAACTGCATCCATTTTTAAGAATGGAGAGCGTGTGGTTATAGCTCATGGTGATCAGCCTCAGAATGTGTTAAACTCCTCGAATGGAGTTGTGTTGATCCTGGAGGTTGGAGATGTTGTCTATGTGAGACTTTGGTCTGGCAGGAGGATATATGATAACTATAATAACCACAACACTTTCAGTGGTTATCTACTGTTTCCCTTAAGATAACAGGAACTTTGCAGAATGTGATTCCAATAATTCTGAACCTTCAGCGTATGATTTAAGATGAAAATTATGAAAAATCATTAACATATGAACCTGTATTAATGAGGACTAATGTGTTTTTGAAATTTGCAGTAAATTACTGTATAAAAGTCAGTATAATACACTATACTCGTAAGTTTGTGTAAAGAGTTTCAGCACTGAGACAGACAGGACTAATGAATATCACATGTGACTCAAAAGTGTTTTGTTAAAGTAGTAAATCTAGAATGTTAAATAATGCCTTTTTTAAGTGTATCTTGTTACTGATCCTTGATCTGTATCTCTTCATCCTACAGAAATAAATAAGAAAATAAAGAGACATTATGGCATTTTCTTTTCCTCATATTTTCATGAACATTTCCCCATCAAACCAGCTGTCATGTAATGCATGACATGCAGTTTTCATTTAATTTACAGTTTTTGTCTCAAAAACCTACAAGGAATCAAACAAGCCTGGTTTCATAAGAGAATTGTGGGACAAAAGGGGAAGGACTTCCACTTCTACAGTATACAATCCAACATCTAATGTAACAGCAGATCAAAGGCTAATCCCATTTTCATTTAGACAGTACAGTATATACCTAGCAAGTGAGTGAAGTATGTCATCAATCTATGGGCTGCATGAAATACCCAGTGCATTCATGTCTGGAACATGCAGGTGTACACCTGGAAGCCTGAAGATGGAGCTCCAGAATGGATCCAGGGTCTGAGTGGTCACAACATTGTATGTGACTTTTTTCATCTCCTATCTTCTAGGGGGGGAGATACTAAAGATGAAGCTAACCATGATGTGAACCATATTAAAAAATAATTTGAACTTCCAAAAAAGAGCTCCTCAACATGAAAAACCAAAAGGCAAATTTGCCTTGATCTTTTGACATATAAGAGTTCTTTGAACCATTAAAACATCTTGCAAGTTTCATAGTTTAAAATGTCTTCCTCATTATAAACAAAGCATTTATTTTAAGGGGACCTATTATGCAAAATTCACTTTTATAAGGTTTTTGAACACCGATGTGTGTCCGCAGGATGTGAGAACAACCAGCCTATTGTTATAGTGTTAGTTACTATAAGTTGTTTGTGTTAGTTATTTTACAAGTTAAAAAACGAAGTTCTTATTCGTTCTTCGTTTAGGGGTAAAACGAAGTTCGAAATGTGTGACCAGCGATATACTGTAAACGAACATCTGACACCGCCCACACTGCTGAAAGCAACAGTTAGATGAATATGTAAATATGTGCTGTACACTTTCTTCTCAGTAACAACAAAAATAAGAAAACAGCAAGCATTTTTTTATAGAAAGCATAAGATCTGATCATTACATTGGTATGTTAGCACAGGCTCTGCAAATTAGCACTCCAGTCACGTTTATTTATATAGCACTTTATTCAATAGATTACTTAAAATCAAGCAGCTTTACAGTCTCAAACATGAAAAACAGTATCAGTGCCTCATTTCATCAGAAGAACAACTTCATTTTGTACTATAAAGCGGCTATCTAGTGTGATAATGTTTTTTCACCCGCGGAGATCTTGCCTCAACAAATTCAACAGATCAAATGAGTCAGAGAAGACTTCCACGCGAATGAAGGCGGAGCCTCAGAGCACACCTCCTGTTACGTTATTGTCACGGACCAATGGCAGCATGAAGGGATTTTGCAACTGAAACGAACTTTTCCTGAAAGTTCGCTTTGGCAAGCCGTTTCGAACTTCCAAAAATAACATAAAACGAACTTAGTTTTGGCCTGATTTTGTTCGAAATTACATCACATCAGTTCGTTCTTCGATTTCGTTTGAAGTATATTGGGGCCTTTAGGCACAACGAGAAGCCTCCAGGACGGTATCCAAAGGATCTAGGGAGCAGCAGGCAGTTCAGGAAGCCAGGGAGGTGCTATTAGCTTAGGGGGCCACCAGGGCAGTGGTATTTCATCAAGTGTGGTTTAAAATGCAGACAAACAACATTTTCACTGTTACTACTGCACATCCACATGAATCAGAAGGGACGCTCTGAATAAACATTTAACGATGATGTTAAAATACATCATCCAGATCGCTTCCACCCAGCACTGTCAGCAGTAAGATTTTGTGTCTGATAGCTCACACACACTGCTGCATTCAAATAAATAAAAGTCACTGGTTCAAGTAAATAGAAGACACAGGCAAAGGGTAACTGATATCAACAAAACAGGTGTTGGCCTAAAAAAAATTTTCATTATATGAGCCAAAGGTATCATACCACAGCAGACTGAGCAACTGCATGTGATTTAAAAAAAAAAAGTCCTGGCACTCTCCATGTGCTAAAGCAGGACAATCGTGTCTCCATAAAGCAATTGCAAAATGGCATCTTTCAAAACGGACTGAAATCTGTTCAGGACCGAAGAGAGTGATGCCAGGTCAGATACAGTTGCGAGTAGTTTACTCCATAAAAAGGTCTACCAACCTCAAATCTTTTCAAGATCTTCCAAGGCAATCCAAAAGAAACGTCACAGGTGGAGTGTGCTGGGCATTGATGTATCAAGAATGGAGTGAAGGAAGTCACAATTTCATATTCTCATCACTAGGGGTGACTAGCCAATCACAGACATATCTGTTGATTTATGAGACGCAATGGTAAATCTGTTAGAATATTCTTACCACTCAAAACGCTGGAGTTTTTAGGCCCTGTTTACACCTGGTATTAAGATACAGTTTGGTCATTCACATCAAAAGTGGATGATGCTAAAAACAGGTGTAAATGTTTACAATGTTTTGAGCTTGTCCACTTTCAAACATGTCCAGAGGTAGTCGAAAACACATTTGACCGGATTGCTTTCATAGTGTAGACGTTCATGTGGTCGAATGTGATCGAACAGCCACAAAAGACCACCTAGTGACCTAATGCGTAACAATTTGGGAAGCTCTAGTCAGAGGGGATTTAAAATTTGTCGGCTGAAGACCTAAGTTTAGCTTGAAGATGAAAAATGTACCAAGCACAATGTTCTCTTACGAGATCAAAACAGAAACGAAAGCTGACGCTCTCTGTATGTTTTCTCCGGTTGTGTTCATGTGTAAATTGTATGAGCTTATGTCGTCCATTAGATTGAAAGATCTGAAAAAGCCCCTACATTTACCCGCACATAGACCCTCCCCTCCAAGAAATCAGGACAGATGTGTCGAAAGTGGAAAAAAAAAAAAAAAAGAGACCGATTAAAACACCAGGTGTAAACGGGTATCTGTCTCCCTCGTCTATTTATGATCCAGTCGACCAAAATGCATCTTAATGCCAGTTGTAAACAGGGTTCTTTTGCTAGAAACAATGTTGCTGAAGCAGCTCCATAGGAACCTAAAGTAAAAACGCAGGATGAGTGAAGCCACAAGGACCAGAGTCCCGAGGGCTCAATGCCGATAAAGACATCCAAATGCTAACAAGAGTTTGATGATCATAACAACATGGAGCTTTCATTTGGCAAAAAAGTGCCAAAAGCTGAACAGGTACAAAATGTACATAAACAAAGAAACTCCAAAGCCCGACGGCATGCTGACAAACACACTGGTGCCATCACATATCATAAATACAAAGGGATAAATAAAGGAACTAAACAAGACACAAGTGGAAACTAAGCTGAAACCATAGAAACATGATTAGTAACTACAGACCCTAATAGACACAAAAAATGTGAACTGAAACAAAAGAACAGAAAATATATCTAAATAAGAGTCTCTACTGAGAAACAAAAAATACAGGAGGAATGTGACAAAAGCAAAGGAGACGGTCAGGTGTGGATGAACACAATAAGAAATGAATAGCCTGAAAAATAGAGAGGTGGAAATAAGTACATTTTTTGAGTGGAAAATCAGATTCAGCTGTAATGTAAATATATAACCCTAATTTCACAAAGATACATATTTTCTGGTGTGATTTTAAATTGCAGAGCCTCAGATCTGCATGACTTTTCAGGTGTATCTGTAAGTGATGACAAAAGAAAAACCCATTGATTTTTGAATTTGCTCCTTCTTTAAACTTTATCACACTGATAAACACTGCAATTTGTTTCCAGAATGAGTTTGCAAATGCCGTTTCAGGTCTCTTTGATATGGGAAAGTCTTATCACACTGAAGACATGGGAACTTCTTTCTGGTGTGAGTTATTACATGATTCTCATAGTGTTTCCTGTCTGTAAAACCCTTTCCACACTGATGACATCTAAAACAGTTCTCTCTCTAATGAGTCCTCATGTGGTACTTAAGGTTATCTTTAAATCTAAAACTCTTTCCACACTGACTACATATAAATGGCTTCTCTCCAGTGTGAGATCTCATGTGGACTTTGAGGTTTCCTTTATGTCTGAAACTCTTTCCACACTGTTGGCAGGTGAATGGGCTCTCTCCAGTGTGAATTCTCATGTGTACTTTAAGGTTTCCTTTTCCACTAAAACTCTTTCCACACTGTTGGCAGGTGAAAAGGCTCTGTCCAGTGTGAATTCTCATGTGGGCTGTAAAGCTTACTTTGTAATTGAAACTCTTTCTACATTGTTGGCAGGTGTAAGGCTTTTCTCCAGTATGAATTCTCATGTGGACTTTAAGGTTTCCTTTTTGTCTGAAACTCTTTCCACACTGTTGGCAGGTGAAAGAGCCATTTCCAGTGTGAATTCCCATGTGCTCTTTAAGGTTTCCTTTTTCAGCAAAACTCTTTCCACACTGTTGGCAGGCGTAAGGCTTCACTCCAGTATGACTTCTCATGTGCCTGTTAAGGTTTTCTTTTCGATTGAAACTCTTTCCACACTGTTGGCATGTGAAAGAGCTCTCTCCAGTGTGAATTATCATGTGGACTTTAAAGCTTCCTTGTTGAGTGAAACTTATTCCACACTGTTGGCAGATGTAAGGTTTCTCTCCAGTGTGAACTCTCATGTGGACTTTGAGGTTTCCTTTATGTCTGAAACTCTTTCCACACTGTTGGCAGGCGAATGGGCTCTCTTCAGTGTGAATTCTCATGTGGACTTTAAGGTTTCCTTTTCCACCGAAACTCTTTCCACACTGTTGGCAGATGAAAACGCCCTGTCCAGTGTGACGTCTCATGTGGACTTTAAGGCTTCCTTTTTGAGTAAAACTCTTTCTACACTGTTGGCAGGTGAAAGCCTTCTCTCCAGTATGAATTCTCATGTGGACTTTAAGGTTTCCTTTACGTCTGAAACTCTTTCCACACTGTTGGCAGGTGTAAGCCTTCTCTCCAGTATGAATTCTCATGTGGACATTTAAGTTTCCTTTATGTGTGAAACTCTTTCCACACTGTTGGCAGGTGAAATAACCTTTAGTTCCTGTCTTTTGAGCTCTTTTTAGTGAGAAAGTCTTTTTAGCCTGTGTTGATCTTTCTCCAGTAGTGAAATGATGTTTATCATAATGGTCTTTCTCTTCTTTCCTTTCATTAAGTTCATGACTCGCCTCTTTCAGTGCCATCAGGTCTAGGGCAAAAATAGACATTAAACAATTTAGACATTTAAAGCATCAAAACCAAAACATGTATGCTCTATACCCTATCCTATCCTATGGATCAGGGATGGGCAACTTTGGTCCTGGAGGGCCACAGTCTTGCAGAGTTAAGTTTCATCCCTAATCAAATACGCCTGCCTGTAATTTTCAAGCAGTCCTGAAGACTTAGGGTTAAATTTTGCAGGTGTGTTTGATCAAGGATGGAGCTAAATTCTGCAGAATAGTGGCCCTCCAGGACCAGAGTTGCCTGCTGGAGGTCATTTTGTAGGGCTCTGGCAGTGCTCATCCTGTTCCTCCTTGCACAAGGAGCAGATACTGGTCCCATCTGTAAAACTATTCCTGTTTTGGGGGTTGTCTCATTGTTGCCCATCTAGTGCACCTGTTGTTAAAGGAACACTCCACTTTTTTTGAAAATAGGCTCATTTTCCAACTCCCCTAGAGTTAAACAGTTGAGTTTTACCGTTTTCGAATCCATTCAACCGATCTCCGGGTCTGGCGGTACCACTTTTAGCATAGCTTAGCATAGTTCATTGAATCTGATTAGACCGTTAGCATCTCGCTCAAAAATGACCAAAGAGTTTCTGTATTTTTCCTATTTAAAACTTGACTCTTCTGTAGTTACATCGTGTACTAAGACCGACGGAAAATGAAAAGTTGCGATTTTCTAGGCCGATATGGCTAGGAACTATACTCTCATTCCAGCGTAATAATCAAGGAACTTTGCTGCCGTGCCAAGGATGCAGCAGGGGCAATGATATTACGCAGTGCCTGTGACTCCCTGCTTGCACAGGGAGCGTGCCTTGCAACCATGGAGACATTTGTGAGAGACGCTGCGTAATATCATTGCGCCTCCTGCACCCATGGTACGGCAGCAAAGTTCCTTGATTAGCAGCATTAATAGCAGCATTAATAACATTGCTGCGAGATCTAGTGATAAGCATTCAAATTCAGTGCAGAATTCTCTGTTATAAATCATAGATATCAGATCAAACAGGACTGACGTGGAAACCAGGAGAAACATTGAGCCATGAACAAACAAGTTATAGAAGGCGTTTCAGTCCACAAATCACCAACATTCACCATGGATTCAATGTAGTAATGCTAACTGTAACCATGGTATTGTGGCAGAAATAGTCGACTGTTTTTACATTACATTTGATACAGTGGCTAAATTAACAAGAAATAAAGCTTCAACTTCTGATGTTTCCAAAGAGCACAGCAGTAATGACTTTATGAACTTCTTTACTTGCAAGATTGACAATATTAGAGAGAAAATTATAATCATGCAACGGTCTACTACAGTATCGCGTCAGACAGTGCATTGTAGTGTCCCTGAGGAAAAATTCAATTCATTTACTGCTTTAGGAGAGGAAGAATTGTCTAAACTTGATAAATCATCAAAATCAACAACATGTATGTTAGACCCTATACCGACAAAGCTATTGAAAGAGATGCTTCCAGAGGTCATAGATCCTCTTCTTAATATCGTTAATTCGTCTTTATCACTAGGATACGTACCAAAAACTTTTAAGCTGGCTATTATTAAACCTCTTATAAAAAAAAAAAAACCACAACTTGATCCTAGAGAATTAGTCAATTACAGGCCGATCTCAAATCTCCCTTTTCTGTCAAAAATACTAGAAAAGGCAGTATCATCACAACTATGTTCCTTTTTAGAAAGAAATAGTATCTGTGAGGATTTCCAGTCAGGATTTAGACCGTACCATAGTACTGAGACTGCTCTCATTAGAGTTACTAATGATTTGCTCTTATCATCAGATCGTGGTTGTATCTCTCTATTAGTGTTACTGGATCTTAGTGCTGCATTTGACACTATTGATCACAATATTCTTTTAAATAGACTCGAAAATTATGTTGGCATTAGTGGAATTGCACTGTCATGGTTCAAATCATACTTACCTGACTGTTATCAGTTTGTAGTAGTAAACGAAGAGATGTCATATCGATCACAAGTTCAATATGGAGTACCGCAAGGCTCAGTACTAGGACCGTTGCTTTTCACTCTGTACATGCTACCCTTGGGAGATATCATAAGGAAGCATGGCATTAGTTTTCACTGTTACGCTGATGATACTCAGCTCTATATTTCTTCGCGCCCTGACGAAACTTACCAATTCACAAAATTAATGGAATGCATAGCTGATATAAAAAATTGGATGACCAGTAATTTCCTACTACTAAATTCAGAAAAAAAACAGAGATTCTAATTTTTGGACCAAAAACTTCTTCACGTAATAACCTAGAATACTGTCTAACACTTGATGGCTGCTCTGTTAAGTCTTCGTCGTCAGTTAGGAACCTGGGTGTGCTCTTTGATACCAATCTTTCATTTGAAGGCCATGTTTCTAGCATCTGTAAAACCGCATTCTTCCATCTTAAAAATATATCTAAACTACGACATACGCTCTCAATGAAAAATGCAGAACAGTTAGTTCATGCGTTCATGATCTCAAGGCTAGATTACTGTAACGCTTTACTGGGTGGTTGTTCTGCTCGCCTGATAAATAAACTACAGCCCGTACAAAATGCAGCAGCTAGAGTTCTTACTAGAACTAGGAAGTATGACCATATTAGCCCGGTTCTGTCAACACTGCATTGGCTTCCTGTTAAACATCGTATAGATTTTAAAATCTTGCTAATTACTTACAAAACACTAAATTGTTTAGCTCCCCAGTACCTGAGCGAGCTCTTAATGCATTATAGTCCTTCACGTCTATTGCGATCTCAGAATTCAGGCCAGTTGATAATACCTAGAATATCAAAATCAACCGCAGGCGGTAGATCCTTCTCCTATTTGGCACCTAAACTCTGGAACAATCTTCCTAGCATTGTTCGGGAAGCAGACACACACTGTCAGTTTAAATCTAGACTAAAAACGCATCTCTTTAACCTGGCATACACATAACACATTACCGATTTATATTTTCAAATCCGTTAAAGGATTATTAGGCTGCATAAATTAGGTCAGCCGGAACCGGGAACACTTCCTATAACACCTGATGTACTCGTTACATCAGAAGAAGAATGGCATCTACGCTAATATTAGTCTTTCTGGTTATCCCGAGGTTTACCGTAGTCAACCGGATCTGGGCCGTATCCAGGTGAGATTGAGGACCTGCACCTTGACACGACCAGAACGCAGCGCTGAAGTATCAGCAGAGATTGAGTCAACTAGATCATCCATTGTGAAGGCCTCATCGACACGACAACCATGGCATAGTTCCTCAACAAACCGTCCATACTGGCGTGATGAATACGATCCTCAACTGGATGGAACTGGAATAAATACTTTGAATGTTGCGATCCCATCGGACTTATGATAGCTACCTGAATCGTAACAAAGCACTGTTCGCCAGAGGAGAACTGGCCCCCCGACTAAGCCTGGTTTCTCCCAAGGTTTTTTTCTCCTTTTTAACACCTATTTGCCACCTGATGTCAACTGTTGGAGTTTGGATTCCTTGCCGCTGTCGCCTTTGGCTTGCTTAGTTGGGGACACTTGACATTTGATATTCAACAGTGCTTTGCATCTGCCTGCATTGATACCATTTTCTTTAAGAGCTGCTGTGCAGCCAAAATTATATACCAGTTATCACTGTAAAGCTGCTTTGACACAATCTGCATTGTAAAAAGCGCTATATAAATAAAGGTGACTTGACTTGACATTATTCATTTCAGGGTTCGTAGAGTGAAATTCAAGCACTTTAAGGACTTCCAAAAGCTTCATACTTTTTCCAGCACTTTAAAGATCTAAATATTATACAGTTTAAATGTTGTTTTTAATATGATGACCAAAAACATTAGTTGTTCATCTATCAGAGATTGCCCCAAGATGTAGCAAAACAAAAAAGACATAAAATTACCAATATAGCCAGTAGATGGCGGCAGAGGACCACTTTGGTTTATTAGCCATTTCCACTCCTTAATACAGTGGTCGGCAATAGGCGGCCCGCGGGCCAAAACTGGCCCGCCAGCAATAATATCTGGCCCGCACCCGCAGCCAGATTATTTTGATAGCTGCTGGTTCTGAAATAGATCTTCGTCTCGTAATATTATCACCGTGTCTACACCAGACGCGCCGTGCCGCAACAGCTAAAAGCTGTCTACACTGAACGTGACAAACCGACCGTTGCAAAGCACTTGGACTACGTCAGAAATAGAACGGGGAAACTGTTTACTGTCGGGAATGTGTTGTGTCGCGCCGCGCCGCATCCAGTGTAAACAATTTCACTGATTATAATGGGTTCTATTATCTTTTGTAGAGTCGCGCCGCTCGCGTCCGGTGTCGGCGTTATATTCTTTGAAAACAGCGACAACTTCATTGGAGATAAGACACCGGGTCTTGCATTCACAAAACTAGGTAGGATGAACGCATAGTTGTCTTTCCATTTTTCTTTGTATGTCCTATTTTCACTGACAACTTTCCACTTTAGACTCTTTGATAGTGCCATTTTCTCTCACCCGCTAGGTTAAATGTTAACATCACTCTACATACGACATAATAGCGTACCTCCAGCACGCAAACAATAATAAAAAAAATGTAGTTTAGTGAGGATGCCAAGGAATAATTGTGTGTAGAAGTGTAAAAGTAGGCTACGTCAAATAATTAAAATAAGTTAGGCTCCATTGTGTAACAAGCAAATTAAAATGATACACATTTATTATTCACAATATGGAAAGAGAAAATAAAACATAGTTCGTTAAGAGCATGACTCAAACATGCCATTAATGGGCTTATTCAAGTTATTTTTATCCATTCCGCATCTCCCACATATAGTAGGCTATGTGTGTTTTAGCAAGGTGGTCTGTGTTGCAAGTTGGTGAATGAAGATACTTGCCAGGTTACGTGTCATTACTCTGCTTTGATCCAGTGTAAAACCCGGACACTGCCACACAAATGTGGCTTTTTGTTAATGACTGTCCTACTACTGGATTTAACACAGAGTAACAACTCAATACCAGTTACAAAAGACACCGTAATAGTCTGTCACAGGCAATTCTAGTTGCATTTTTCAATTAATTTCTTAATTATCCTTTGACTATGTTCTGGCCAACAATCTAGTGGCGAAAATGTTTTTTGGCCCGATGCCAATCTTATTTGCTGACCCCTGCCCTAATATATCTTTTTTTTTTTTCCTCACACAATTTGATATTAAAATTTTTTGCTCATAAAATATCAAATCATCATCATCATCATCATAAAAAAAAAAATCAATTTTTGTCCAACCTTGACACCTTTTTTTCACTGAAGTATTAACACTGACAGCACATGTACATCACGGAGACGTCTATTTGAGGTCTGCATTTACATCTGCAATATGTCTCTTAAACGTTTTCTGCCAGATGTTAAATAGACTTACAAAATGCCTTTAAGATATTAATGATTAAGAATGTGTGAAAAACTGCTTTTTCTAAGACGTTTATCAGATGTCGTGTACACACATCTACGTCAGCCAATAACGAGCCGGCATTCTGATGTATAACCCAGAAGCGCTGCAATGTTTCTACAGCGTAGGAGAATGACAGGGAAGAGAAGAAAATGTTGAATAATGTCATTGTTTTTGTTTTGTGGACAAAAAGTATTCTTGTCGCTTCATAACATTAAGGTTGAACCACTGTAGTCACGTTGACTATTTTAACAATGTCTTCACTACTTCTCTGGACTTTGAATGAAGGTAATTACATTGCTTTCTATGGGGGATAGAGAAACGTCTTGGGTTTCATCAAAAATATCTTAATTTGTGTTCTGAAGATGAACGAAGGTCTTAGGGGTTTAGAACGACATGAGGGTGAGTAATAATTATAAAAATTTCATTTTTGGGTGACTGACATTATTCTGCTATCAGTGGCTATCAAGCCTTCATTACTAGCTCTAAAATGACATTTGGAATTAGCAACGGAGGCTTGGGATTAGATGAGGTGTGGTAACCATTTTATAAGTGGAAAAATTGACTCGGGCCGTTGAATTATTAGAAAAATAAAGCACATCAGAAGTTCAGATTTGAGAATGAAACCAACCTGTTTGTTCCTCAGTATCTTCATGTTTCACTCTGAATGTTTCTTCAATCTTCATGTCTTCAATATCCTCTTTAATAAACTCAATCTTTGTTTGTTCCTCAGTATTTTCATGTTTCATTCTGAATGTTTCTTCAATCTTTATGTCTTCAATCTCCTCTTTAATAAACGCCATCTTTATAATAGTCACGTGGGTCTCAGTCGCTTCACTAGGAGTTTTTCTGTGTTTGTCCTGTTTAAGATGAGAATAATTAACAGAAAGAAAAATGAATCTAAACTAAATCTCAATCAGATCTAGTTCAGTGCACTGGTAAGAGAGTCAGACTGAGAGTTAATGGACTTAAATGACCTGATTAGACTAAAAGAACAAACTATACAGGCACTTCATATTAGTTATGATCTACATTTGGTATTTAATGAATTAGATTACATTTAGATAATTACACTTTAATGAAAACATTTGCAGTTGGTTTGTAAAAGTTGTCATTACACATGTAATGTGTTTGTTGTTCTCGTACATTTACACTGTTTGAGCAGCACGAGTCGTGATTCACGCACTTCGAATCACTGAATCATTTCGCCAACTATTAGATTCAACTCACTAAAAGCTCGGTTTCTCCATCACTACTCGCCAGTGACCGAATTCGTGTTTATGATAAACTGATTCACGATATAGGGAACGAAATGAGACGCAAGTTTACTTTACTAAAGTTTACTTTACACAAAATATCATTCATTAAAGTTAGATAAAGCATTACAATGTTATATTCAATTTAAAATAAATAGATTTCGCATCGTCTGTAAAACACTGAACAGTTTCTTTTGATTTTTAAAAGATTAAATTATTAAAACAAACCTTTCTTTAGCCGAATAACAACAGGAGCAGGAGCGCGGCGCAGCCTTACGACGTCATGTCGCTACACCAAAATAAAAGTCCTGTTCACACTCTGCTGTCTACAATCACAGAAGTGCATAGCAATGTACTATTTTTTTTTTTTTACCAGATCCCTGTATTAAAAAATTTAAATAGTGACAAATGTGATAAAAACAAACATGAGTGTATGAGTTCATAAAGCAGAGTCCGTATGTGTCCGAACTGAATAAGATTCCATGTGTTTTTACCAATATTAAAAATGTTGAGTCAAAAATAGTTATAAAATGTATATACAAAAATATCTTTCAAGAATCAGTACAAGTAAAAGCAATACAAATGTCAAGTATAAATGTAATTCTTTCAAAAATTATTGCTAACAGGTTCAGTCCAATTAAAAATGTAAAATTCAACAGATTTTTAATGAAATCGATAGCAAGTCAAATCTTCAATGTCAAGGATTATTTGTGTGAGTTGCTGTCTATGTAGATGGCTCTTAAAAGACACTTTTGGTTCTCTTATATGGCTTTTATATGTTTGTCAGGTTTGTTGGTGGCTCCTGTTTAGAGAAAATCAAAAAGGGAGAAAAAGAAATAATCACCAAATATCTATATTTCATAGGTGTGTACATTTACTGAGAATTTAGAAAGTGTCAAAAAGAATTCAGAAGCAATGACCTGTTTTCAGAAGAATAAAAGGAAGTTAAAAAACATCACTGAATATAATACGAGCGTAGCCTTTATAAATACATAAAAGAAAAACACATTATGTTGTTGTGAAGCTGTCTGCCAGAACTCTACTGATATCTATGAATTATGAACTGCCGTCACATAAACATAATTAGATTTAAGAAGAGTGTGTAGGTTAGTATTGTGTTTACACTCCATAAAGCCTCATTTATGTTCCTATTTTAGACTTAAAGCTTTTAGAATACCTAAAGAATTTACCTGCTCATAGACCCTCCCCTTGAAGAAATCAGGACAGAAGTGTCGAAACTGTAAAAAAAAGAGACCACCAGGTGTAAACGGTTATCCGTCTCCCTCGTCTACTTATGATCCAATCGACCAAAATTCATCTTAATACCAGTTGTAAACAGGGAGATCCACATTTCTAATGTTTTTCTTCTTTTGCTGGAAACAATGTCGCCATAGGAACCTAAAGTAAAAACGCAGGATGAGTGAAGCCACAAGGATCGGAGTCCTGAGGGCTCAATGCCGATAAAGACATCCGAATGCTAACAAGAGTTTGATGATCGTAACAATATGGAGTTACCATTTAGCAAAAAAGTGGCAAAAGCTGAACAGGTACAAAATGTACATAAACAAACAAAGAAACTCCAAAGCCCGATGGCATGCCGACAAACACACCGGTGCCATCACATATCATAAATACAAAGGGATAAACAAGGAACTAAACAAGACAGCTGAAACTATAGAAACATGATAGTTACTATAGACCCTAATAGACACAAGAAATGTGAACTGAAACAAAAGAACAGAAAATATATCTAAATAAGAGTCTCTACTGAGAAACAAAAAATACAGGAGGAATGTGACAAAAGCAAAGGAGACGGTCAGGTGTGGATGAACACAATAAAAAATGAAAAGCCTGAAAACTAGAGAGGTGGAAATAAGTTTTAATATTTTCAAAATCAGATTCAGGTACAATGTCAACTTAAACAGTTCTCTCTCGAGTGAATCCTCATGTGACACTTAAGGTTATCTTTAAATCTGAAACTCTTTGCACACTGACTACATATGAATGGCTTCTCTCCAGTGTGAGTTCTCATATGGTAATTAAGGGTCAATTTACGTCTGAAGCTCTTTCCACACTGATCACATGTAAATGGCTTTTCTCCAGTGTGGATATTCATGTGTTCTCTAAGGCTTAGTTCCCGTGTGAAGCCGTTCCCGCACAAAGTGCAGGTGTAATGCTTTTCTCCAGTGTGAACTCTCGTGTGGACATCAAGTTTTCCTTTTCCAGTGAAACTCATTCCACACAGTTTGCAGATGTACGGCTTCACTACAGTGTGAACTCTCATGTGCCTGTTGAGGTTCTCTTTTTGAGTGAAACTCTTTCCACACTGTTGGCAGGCGAATGGGCTCTCTCCAGTGTGAATTCTCATGTGGACTTTAAGGTTTCCTTTTCCACTCAAACTCTTTCCACACTGTTGGCAGGTGAAAAGGCCCTGTCCAGTGTGACGTCTCATGTGGACTTTAAGGCTTCCTTGTTGATTAAAACTCTTTCCACATTGTTGGCAGGTGTAAGGCTTTTCTCCAGTATGAATTCTCATGTGGACTTTAAGGTTTCCTTTATGTCTGAAACTCTTTCCACACTGTTGGCAGGTGAAATAACTTTTAGTTCCTGACTTTTGAGCTCTTTTTTGTGAGGAAGTCTTTTTAGTCTGTGTTGATCTTTCTCCAGTCATGAAATCATGATGTTTATCATGATTTTTCCGTTCATTAAGTTCATGACTCGCCTCTTTCAGTCCCATCAGGTCTAGGTCAAAAATAGACATAAAACAATTTAGACATTTAAAGCATCAGAACCAACAACATGTATGCTCTATACCCTATCCTGTCCTATGGATCAGGGATGGGCAGCTTTGGTCCTGGAGGGCCACTGTCTAGCAGAGTGAAGTTAGGGTTAAATTTTGGGGTTGGGCTACATTTTGCAGGTGTGTTTGATCGAGGATGGAGCTAAATTCTGCAGAATATTGGCCTTCTAGGACCAGAGTTGCCCATCCCGTCTATAGATCTTATTCTCAATACACCAGCGGTTTTCAAACCTACTTCAAGGGACCCACCACTGCACATTTTGTATGTCTCCCTTATCTATCAGTTTGTTAGGAGAGAGCTGACATTGGAGGAATTTGCAGCTTTAATCACAAATGAGATGGTCAGGTGTGGATATACACAATAAGAAATGAAAAGGCTGAAAAATAGAGATGAGAAAATAAGTTTTAATAATTTTTTGTGTGGAAAATCAGATTCAGCTGCAATGTGAATGAAAAGCCAACCCTAATTTCACAAAGATACATATTTTCTGGTGCCGTTTTAAATTGCAGAGCCTCAGATCTGCATGACTTTTCAGGTTTATCTGTAAGTGATGACAAAAGAAAAACCCATTGATTTTTGAAATTGCTCCTTCTTTAAACCTTGTCATATTGATAAACACTGCAATTTCTTTCCAGAATGAGTTTGCAAATACCGTTTCACATCTCTTTGATATGGGAAAGTTTTCTCACACTGAAGACATGGGAACTTCTGTCTTGTGCGAGTTATTATATACGATGATTCGTATAGTGTTTCTTGTCCGTGAAACTCCTTCCACACTGACGACATCTAAACAGTTCTCTCTAATGAGTCCTCATGTGGTACTTAAGGTTATCTTTAAATCTGAAACTCTTTCCACACTGACTACATATGAATGGCTTCTCTCCAGTGTGAGTTCTCATGTGGTAATTAAGGGTCAGTTTACGTCTGAAGCTCTTTCCACACTGATCACATGTAAATGGCTTTTCTCCAGTGTGAATATTCATGTGTTCTCTAAGGCTTAGTTCCCGTGTGAAGCCGTTCCCGCACAAAGTGCAGGTGTAAGGCTTCTCTCCAGCGTGAACTCTCATGTGGACCTCAAGTTTTCCTTTTCCAGTGAAACTCATTCCACAGGGTCTGCAGATATAAGGCTTCACTACAGTGTGAACTCTCATGTGCCTGTTGAGGTTCTCTTTTCGAGTGAAACTCTTTCCACACTGTTGGCAGGTGAAAGGTTTCTCTCCAGTGTGAATTCTCATGTGGATTTTAAGGCTTCCTTTTTCACTGAAACCCTCTCCACACTGTTGGCAGGTGAAAACGCCCTGTCTAGTGTGACTTCTCATGTGGGCTGTAAGGCTTACTTTGTAAATGAAACTCTTTCTACATTGTTGGCAGGTGTAAGGTTTCTCTCCAGTGTGAACTCTCATGTGGACTTTAAAGTTTCCTTTATGCCTGAAACTCTTTCCACACTGTTGGCAGGTGAAAGAGCTATCCCCAGTGTGTATTCCCATGTGGTCTTTAAGGTTTCCTTTTTCAGCAAAACTTGTTCCACACTGTTGGCAGGTGTAAGGCTTCTCTCCAGTATGAATTCTCATGTGCCTGTTTAGGTTTTCTTTTCGATTGAAACTCTTTCCACACTGTTGGCAGGCGAATGGACTCTCTCCAGTGTGAATTATCATGTGGACTTTAAGGTTTCCTTTTCCACCGAAACTCTTCCCACACTGTTTGCAGGTGAAAACGCCCTGTCCAGTGTGACGTCTCATGTGGATAATAAGGCTTCCTTGTTGATTAAAACTCTTTCCACACTGTTGGCAGGTGTAAGGCTTCTCTCCAGTATGAATTCTCATGTGGACTTTAAGGCTTCCTTTATGTCTGAAACTCTTTCCACACTGTTGGCAGGTGTAAACCTTCTTTTGAGTGTGAATTCTTTTTTGTGAGGAAGTCTTTTTAGCCTGTGTTGATCTTTCTCCAGTTGTTAAATGATGTTTATCACAATGGTCTTTCTCTTCTTCTCTTTCATTAAGAGTGCCATTCAGTGTCATCAGGTCTAGGGCAAAAATAGACATAAAACAATTTAAACATTTAAAGAATCAAAACCACAACATATATGCCTATCCTATGGATCAGGGATGGGCAGGTTTGGTCCTGGAGGCCCACTGTCTTGCAGAGTGAAGTTTCATCCCTAATCAAATACGCCTGCCTGCAATTTTCAAGCAGTCCTGAAGACTTAGGGTTAAATTCTGGGGTTGGGTTAAATTTTACAGGTGTTTGATCAAGGATGGAGCTAAATTCTGCAGAATAGTGGCCTTCCAGGACCAGAGTTGCCCATCTCGTCTATAGATCTTATTCTCAATACACCAGCGGTTTTCAAACCTAGTTCAAGGGACCCACCACTGCACATTTTGTATGTCTCCCTTATTTATCACTTCTTAATAAGATCATCAGCTTGTTAGGAGAGAGCTGACATTGGGGAATTTGCAGCTTTAATCTGAAAGGAGATGGTCAGGTGTGGATGTACACAATATGAAATGAAAAGCCTGAAAAACAGAGAGGTGAAGAAAGCCAATAAAAAGTTTTAATTTTTTGAGTGGAAAATCAGATTCAGCTGCAATGTGAATATAACCCTAATTTCACAAAGATACATATTTTCTGGTGCCGTTTTAAATTGCAGAGCCTCAGATCTGCATGACTTTTCAGGTGTATCTGTAAGTGATGACAAAAGAAAAACCCATTGATTTTTGAAATTGCTCCTTCTTTAAACCTTGTCATACTGATAAACACTGCAGTTTCTTTCCAGAATGAGTTTGCAAATGCCGTTTCAGGTCTCTTTGATATGGGAAAGTCTTCTCACACTGAAGACATGGGAACTTCTCTCTGGTGAGAGTTATTACACGATTCTCATAGTGTTTCCTGTCTGTGAAACTCTTTCTACACTGATGACATCTAAAACAGTTCTCTCTCTAATGAGTCCTCATGTGGTACTTAAGGTTATCTTTAAATCTAAAACTCTTTCCACACTGACTACATATGAATGGCTTCTCTCCAGTGTGAGATCTCATGTGGACTTTAAGGTTTCCTTTATGTCTGAACTCTTTCTACACTGATCACATGTAAATAGAATAGAATATACTTTAATTTGTCTTGGACAACATGACATATGACATCATGACAATGGCTTTTCTCCAGTGTGAATATTCATGTGATCTCTAAGGATTAGTTCCCGTGTGAAGCCGTTCAGGCTTCTCTCCAGCGTGAAATCTCATGTGGACATCAAGTTCTCCTTTTCCAGTGAAAGTCATTTCACACTGCTGGCAGGCGAATGGACACTCTCCGGCGTGACGTCTCATGTGCACTTTAAGGCTTGCTTTTTGAGTAAAACTCTCCACACTGTTGGCAGGTGTAAGGCTTCTCTCCAGTGTGAATTCTCATGTGAACTTTAAGGTTTCCTTTTCCACCGAAACTCTTTCCACACTGTTGGCAAGTGAAAAGACCCTGTCCAGTGTGACGTCTCATGTGGATAATAAGGCTTCCTTGTTGATTAAAACTTTTTCCACATTGTTGGCAGGTGTAAGGCTTCTCTCCAGTATGAATTCTCATGTGGACGTTAAAGCTTCCTTTATGTCTGAAACTCTTTCCACACTGTTGGCAGACAAATGGGCTCTCTCCAGTGTGAATTCTCATGTGGACTTTAAGGTTTCCTTTTCCACCGAAACTCTTTCCACACTGTTGGCAAATGAAAAGACCCTGTCCAGTGTGACGTCTCATGTGGATAATAAAGCTTCCCTGTTGATTAAAACTCTTTCCACATTGTTGGCAGGTGTAAGGCTTCTCTCCAGTGTGAATTCTCATGTGGACTTTAAAGTTTCCTTTATGTGTGAAACTCTTTTCACACTGTTGGCAGGTAAAATAACTTTTAGTTCCTGTCTTTTGAACTCTTTTTTGTGAGGAAGTCTTTTTAGCCTGTGTCGATCTTTCTCCAGTCATGAAATCATGATGTTTATCATAATGTTCTTTCTCTTCTTCCCTTTTATTAAGTTCATGACTCGCCTCTTTCAGTGCCATCAGGTCTAGGGCAATAGACATAAAACAATTTAGATATTTAAAGCATCAAAACCAACAACAGGTATGCTCTGTGCCCATCTTATCCTATGGATCACGGATGGACAGCTTTGGTCCTGGAGGGCCAACGTCTTGCAGAGTGAAGTTTCATCCCTATTCAAATATGCTTGCCTGTAATTTAAAGCAGTCTTGAAGACTTAGGGTTAAATTGTACAGGTGTGTTTGATTAAGGATGGAGCTAAACTCTGCACAATATTCCAGGACCAATGCCTTCCAGGACCAGAGTTGCCCATCCAATCTATAGATCTTTTTCTCAATACACCAGTGGTTTTCAAACCTAGTCCAAGGGACCCACCACTGCACATTTTGTATGTCTCCCTTATTTATCACTTCTGATTAAGATCATTAGCTTGTTAGGAGAGAGCTGACATTGGAGGAATTTGCAGCTTTAATCGCAAACTACAATTCCTGTTCATCAATAAGGTGAGAACTGGACCCGATATAAACCCAAAATATACTCAAGTGAATTAAATTAATTGAAAAGCGTACTATTCAATACATGCGTACCGCACCCAAGCCCAGTCGAACCGCGCCTGAGCCCAACTCTTCAAGCAATCCAGGGCATGGTAAGGAGCGATCACACTAATTTGGGGGTTAAACGTGCTCAGGTTCAGATCGCCTAGTGTGAGTACAACCTTAATTTTTGTTTCAAGACATGTTTTTTATTAATTTAAAAACTCTTCTATCAAAAACCTTTATCACCTAGGAAAAAATGGTTAACCGTTTCCCTCCCAATGATGAGATTTTCGATCATTTACGACACAATGCTTTCCCGCCCTTGACAGAATTTTCCAACAGTTTTGTGAAAATCATCAAAAATGCTGATGGTGGCTGGCAACTTTTTTAAGAAACACTGAAAGGGAAAGAATGAATGCTTATGAGATGTGCTTTTCCTTGGCATACAACTTACATTTTACAGTTATAATCTTACCTGAGTGTGCATTTTCTGACAACAGGCTTCAATAAACTTCACAGACTTTAATGAATGAGCGCTAGTGCGCGTCAAACAGACAGAATGCAGTAGAATAGGAACTCAATAAACACTCTAGATCAGGAGTGGCCAAAATCGGTCCTGGCGAGCCACAGCCCTGCAGAGTTTTGCTCCAACCCTGATGAAAACTCACCTGCCTGTAGCTTTCTAGTAACCCTTAAGACCTTGATTAGCTTGTTCAAGTGTTTTTGATTAGGGTTTGAGCAAAACTCTGCAGGACCGTGGCTCTCCAGGACTGACATTGTGCACTAGATGTTTTAGATGATCTGTTCCTGAAAACTACCTTTCCTGCAGAGTTCAGCTCCAACCCTGATCAAACACACCTGAAGCAGTGAATTAAGATCTTCAGGGGTACTTGATAATTACAGACAGGGGTGTTCAATCAGGGTTGGATCTGAACTTCGAACCTCGCTAACTTCCCTCCATCTTGTAGACTCAGATGTGCATCACTGCTTACACTGAACGAGTGCCCACTACTGGCAGAATCCGTCTAGTGACTTTAAATGTAACACTCTAACCCTTTTATTTACACTGCACACGTCTGTGGCGCAGTACGGCTCCGGCGAGGTTTCCGGCTGGATTCGCGAGACCACGAGATTTGTCTGTCCAACGTTGTTTTCCTTGATTTTTCGTGTTTTTAATGGCTTAATGGTTATATTTGGTCCAGTTTAATTTTCTTTATTGCTATGCCCTATTTACGAAGTTAATACACTTAAAAGTCCAGTTATGGATGACAAGGATAAAGGATTTTCAAGTTTTTCAACTTCAAATGTCTTGTCGTCAATTTCTGGCCTCCTAGTGATATGAAATATGAGCGGGAGTCTGCGCAGGGTGATTATTTTGACTTTATTCTGTATTTGAGCTGCGCAGCTTGGACGCTGCGTCCATCAAAAATAGACTTGGCGCCTATCTTTAGCATGGCAAGCCACTTCTGGGACGCTTCTGAAACATGCCACGGTGCGGCTGGTGTAAACAAGCATTGACTAGAGTGGCCACGATCAACTCTGGTGGTCGTGTCGGAGCCGTAATGCGCCGCGGACACGCTCAGTGTAAATAAGGGGTAAGCTCTTGATTGTTTGAAATCTACTATGGAGCTGACTTGATACAACTTATGTTATAACCATTGGAAATCCTAAAGCAAATTCTAATTATTAGGTTACTTTTAAAGGTCGCAGCAAGATGTTATCAAGTGAACGTCATTGTGGCGAGGGGGGTGTGGTTCAGCGAGGTCTGCAGCAGGAGACGAGCGGTGTGTAAGTAGGTCAAGTGCAAATGACAAACACCTGTGTCTCATTTCAGTAATTGGTGCGGAGAGACGGGATAAAAGCCACCAGGAAAAGGGAACTGGAGAGAGAGACTGACTGGGAGCTTGTACGCTGGAGGACTTATTGCCAGAGCTGGAGTTATATGCTGAGTGATATTGTTGAGTTGTTGAAAGCGCAGTGAACGCTACCTCTTTTGTTTGTATCTAAGAAAAGTTTGAGTCCCAGTCACGCCGACCCTGTCTTCTTCCTTCCACCCTTTGAACCTCACAGTCATTTATCATATTAACCTTATATAAAACAATTTCTACACTACTGACCTGCAATCCTGTGAAACTCCTCTTTGATTGCTGTCATGGGTTTGTGCCCAGGAAACAACACAAAAAAAAATTCTTAGAAAGAGTGCGAGACAGAGGCACACTTTCCTTACCGCTCTGCATACAGTGGCCTTACTAATGTGCTCTGCATCCCCGATGTTATATAGAAAACTACTATTTTAAAATGGTACCGCTCATATAAATATGCACGTGAATATGGCAAAAAAAAAATCCTCTCCCAACGTAAATGTAACGCCCTACGAATTAATGCTGCATCCTCATCTACAGGATCCTGTATAAAAGGACATGCCATTTTTGTCACTTTGATGAAAGATCTGCATGAAGGAAAATGACAAGGTATTTAATCTTGTCTAAGTGCATTTTTCTTATTTTGCAAATTATCTGCCAATGGGGTAAGAAAAATAATCTTGTTTTCATTTGCATTAAGATTATTCTTCTTACCCCACTGACAGATAATTTTACTTGTTTAAAATTAAATTCACCTAATTTAGATTTTTTTTTTTAGCACTTACAATCAAAATTTTGACATTTGGACAGAAATATTAAAGGGTTAGTTCACCTCAAAAAAAAAAAAAAAAACGCAACCAACAGCAAACAAAACCATGCTACTCGCTTGAGCTGCACAGCGCAGACTGTTTATCTATACGAGGCCACGAGCTCAGAGATCGGCCCATGGCCCAATCTCGATCACGCGACACAGTTACTACACAGCGCTGCGAGATCCAGTGAAGAAAACATTTGAATTCGCTGTGAGATCTAGTGATAAGCATTCAAATGCAGTGCAGAATTCAGATGTTTGTACACAACAGTTTTCCAGATCAAGTGTTCTTTGACATACATCTTACAGACGTACATGGGTTATCTGGTCACAAAGTCTCAAGAAAAAAAACTTCTTCAAATTGTGAATGAAGCGCTCATCCTATAATCACTGAAGCTGTTGGTCAGTGCAGAAGAACAATGTTACATTTAATAAGAGTAGAATATTAAAATTTTATCCTATGTTAGTCTGGGTCCCTGCATTATGACTTATTTATTACTTGATTTAATATTCATTTACTGCTATTTATGTTCAGATATGTTAAAATGTTAGCATAACACTATATTATTCTCTGTATGATTATACTTTTTTATACTACGGGGCTGTTGAATGCTTGAATCTGATTGGTTGGCGAATGTTCTCAAAGTCCCTTGCAAGGAAAGTCTGTTCACTCGGCGGCCATATTTGTAATGCCTCTGGGCAGCTATTTTGGGCATCCAAGAACAAGTCCTATCTATTTGAATGGGGGAATCCTGACTTCTCAAAAACTGCTTGGAGAACTCACAATTAAATTACATATTGCAAATCAGCAAAAAAAAAAAAATCTGACATGAACTGTCCCATAAATGTTGTTTCTTATGCTCAAGTAACGTTAAAGTACTTTTCAGGTTAGATGCGTCAATGCGCATGTGCAGTCCCAAGCGCGAGTCTCGGGTTTCTATGGGAACCGGAGCTTGTAACGGCAGCTGCAGTGACGCAATGACTTTGTCAATCAGCGATTGGCTCTTTTGCTTAGAAAGCGGGACGCATTCCACCATATTGTGTGTTGCAGTTCAATTCATAAGTAATAGGAGTGAACCGTCTTTCTATATAGTCTTTGTCGTTCTAATGTGCGCAATTATTTTCAGGGAAACGCACAGCTAAAGTAGATCTAGGCAAGTCTTGACCGCATTACAGCTCTATATTACTTTGCTAAATGATTTCAGTTATTTCAAAAGGTCCTTACAGCCCACAGAACTATAACCGACAACGAGACTGACCGAGCAAATAAATATAGTAAACAATAGGATACAAATTACCAATTATTTCCAAGTTTTTTTGCCACAAAATTACTATGTATTATGCATTTATTAGTTATTATTGAAAAGCACATCTCTTCCTTGCGCTTTCTCCCACTCAGTACAGTATGGACACTTGCATGTTGTTAGCGCTGCTCTAACGATTTTATCAGTAAAATAGTTTAACAACTTAAAAGCTACATGACGTTTCTCACTAGCGAGGTGCAGATAAACATTAGTAGACGCTGGTGCTGAACACTGTTGAGAGATACACAAACTGAGTAATTCACACGCTTAATCTCTCTCTCTAATAACTGCATTACTCTGCTATCAAGTCTCCATTACTAGCTCTAAAATAACACTGGAATTAGCAACGGAGACTCAGGATGAGATGCGTAAGAAATTATTCCCACACACAAAAGTGTTTTAAGGAGAAAAACCTGACAAACGTCTTTAAATAATCTGAACAATGTTTTGAGGTGTGATAACTGTAGCATAAGCAGAATAATTGACTCCGGGCCATTGAATTATTAGAAAAATAAAGCACACCAGAAGTTCAGTTTTGAGAATGAAACCAACCTGTTTGTTCCTCAGTATCTTCATGTTTCACTCTGAATGTTTCTTCAATCTTCATGTCTTCACTCTCCTCTTTAATAAACGCACTTTGTATGTCGTCACTCTCCTCTTTAATAAATGCAATCTTCATGTCTTCATTCTCCTCTTTAATAAACGCCATCTTTATAATAGTCACGTGGATCTCAGTTGCTTCACCAGGAGTTTTTCTGTGTGTGCTGTTTAAGAAGAGAATAATTAACAGAAAGAAAAATGAATCCAAACTAAATCTCAATCAGATCTAGTTCAGTACACTGGTAAGAGAGTCAGAGTGAAAGTTAATGGACTTAAATGATCTGATTAGACTAAACACACTCAAAATTAACGCTGCAAATTAACAAACGAAGACAAACTATTCAGACACTTCATATTAGGCATTTATGATCTACATTTTCTAATGAATTCGATCATTTTTAAATGATTACACTTTAATGAAAGTATTAGCCGTTGGTTTCTAAAAGTTGTCATTACACGAGTCGTGATTCACGTACTTTGAATCACTGAATCAGTTCGCAAAGTATTTGATTCAACTGACTAAAAGCTCGGTTTCTCCATCACTACTCGCCAGTGACCGAATTCGTGTTTATGATAAACAGATTCACGATATAGGGAGCGAAATGAGACGCAAGTTTACTTTACACAAGAACATCCTTCGTTAAAGTTACATAAAGCATTACAATCTTATATTTATATTCAATAATAAATAAGTAATTAAGCATCGTTTGTAAAAACTGTTAAATACACTAATCGGTTTCTATTGATTTTAACAGATTAAATTGTTAAAAACAAACCTTTCTTTAGCCGAATCACAACAGGAGCAGGAGCGCGGCGCAGCCTTATGACGTCACGTTGCCATAGCAAAATAAAAGTCCCGTTCACACGCTGCTGTCTATTACAGAAGTGCATAGAAATGGAACAGCTACTTGTAGAAATGTACTGTTTTTTTTTTTTACCAGATCATCCCTGTATTACAATTAAAATAGTGACAAATGTGATAACAACAAACATGAGTGTATGAGTTCATAAAGCAGAGTTCATACATGTGTCTGAACTGAAATACAAGAGTCCATGTATTTTTACCAATATTAAAAAATGTGGACATATAATTAATTTGAGCCAAAATAGGTATAAAATGTATACAATACCTATATTATATGTGTGTACATTTACTGAGAATTTGGAAAGTGTCAAAAAGAATACAGAAGCAATGACCTGTTTTCAGAAGAATAAAAGGAAGTTAAAAAACATCACTGAATATAATACTGGTGTAGCCTTTGTAAATAAAAGAAAAACACATTGTGTTGTTTGTGAAGATGTCTACCAGCACTCTACCGATGTCTGTGAATTATGAACTGCCATCACAGTTCTTTTATCACTATCAAGAATGGAAAAATGACTTGCATAATTTCAATGACCACATCATACTTTGCCTGACTTTGAAAGGCCTTCTCCAGGTAACTTTAAACTTAATATAACTGTGTATGATTTTATGACTGTATATGATTTATATACACAAGAACATTATGTATATAATTTACATGTTTTTATATGTTTGTGTGTTTAAACACATTTTGTTTATTTCAGGTCCATTCTGCTTTGAGCAGAGCAGTAGATTTTTTTTTACGAGATTTGAAAGGTTTAAAAAGTTTCCATCAGCAGACACTTTGAAGTCCTCACAGAACATGAGTACAAGTATTCACGTGGTGACTATCCCCCTGTTGTGATAGAGGATCTACACAAGAAGGGTGTTTTCCAGTTTTCTGGCATGTATATTGTAATCAGATTCACTTCCCAGTTACTTTTACATTTTCTTATGATGTGTTTTCATTGTCAAAGTGGAATATGCTTTTTTATAGATATTAAAGCTGTTGTAGAGGAGGGTATCCAATATAATGGCGTGCATTTCAGAGTTGCTACTCCCAAAGGCATTCATGTTCAGCGTATGCTTTCCTCAAATGTACGAAGGGTTACACTGGATATTACGCATGTGAGCGCTGAACTCAAAAATGTGTATATGTAAACAGAAGAATGTGTTTTACTGAGTTGTCTGCTGAGCAAATGACTGATTAGACGTGTAAAGATATGGGTTACAAAGAGCACCAAGTAGGAATTTCACCCCTAAATGAGTTAAGTGTGGGCTTAGTTTCAAGTTTTGTGCTTGAGTAGATGCACCTTGTCTGCTTGGGGACGATGCATACGCTGATTTATTGTTGGTTAAAAGGGCCTCTGAAATACTGGCAATCCATTCAAATTCTCAGTAATTTCAGCATTTGCGGCTTCTGTCATAGCTTCTGTTTACCCAGGAATTTCAAGTGGTGCTCGCCGCAGAGCAAAATGACCTCCAGCTCCACCTCTCTGGAGCTCAAGGGGGGAGCTTAGCCTGTTTAATGGGTGGAGAGAAAGGGTTATGGGTAGGGTTAGGGTGTGGTTGGGGGATGCAGCTCCACCCATCATTTCCACCAAGCGGTACAGCACAGTTCAGTAGAGTTCAGTACGATTCGGGATGGTAAACTCTGATCCGGCTTGCGTTTCCACCGCCAACAGTACCATTACTTGATGGCCGTGGTTTAATGTCGACGAGTACCGCAATTAACGCAAAGAAGAAAGCGACACAGTAAACAACAATGGAGGACATACAGCAGATCTTGTTCTTGCTTCTCGGCATGCAGCTGTTTGTCCCAGGAAGAAACAGTATTGTGTTTCAACCTTATTAAAAAATGGTTGTCATTCCCCTTGTAGCTTGCGCAAATGACGATTCTCTGTTAACCAATCAACGTTCTGCAGTGAGTATAGCTCCACCCTTTAGTACCGGACTACTGTGAAGTACCCCAACGGAAGGGTCCCAAAAAAGTGGTACCGTACCACTCGGTGGAAACAAGGCAATGGAAATTAGCATGTGGAAAGCAAGTGAATTGAGGCTGGTTTGCTTTACACCAGTCCTGTTGTATTGCAAGTCATCTGTGACCGCACTGACTTTGTCATTCTTAATTCAAAATAAAATGTTTATATTTAATCCTCTCTATTTCTGATAATTCAAGGGTGTAGAGAAATATGTTGTGGCTATAACAAAAAAATAAGTAAACCGAACATGTCCTGTACAAGACCGTATTCAGCTGGTTTAAGCCATGAGGCATGCAAAATAATTCACGTCAAAACCATAGTTGATGTCCATTGTCCACAGTAACTATGTAGCTTATTAACACAACTTAAATACTGAACTATATCTGTTAAATTTCAACTTCTGTCTGTGGGTTTTGAGATCCACAAAATTGGATGTAGTTAATAAATGTTTCTTATTCAAAATATAAACTTGTTAACTAGATTGTAAAATATCTGATACTCAGATTCTCAAATAAACAAGTTTATAATCATCATAGTTGATCACAAAGGTTTTTTTTGTGCGCTACCATGCAAGCCAGAGCCTGCTGGATTTAAAGCATAAATTCATAAATTTCTTCCAAAATACATGAAAGTGACACATCTTTAAATTATGTTTGATGTTTATTAATGCTGCACAACAGTGTTTTTTTTATCTATTATAAAAGTACTAGCGAACATTATGTGGTTGACAAAACAACAGTTGTGATATATGACAAGCACTCATTGAGCGAGTCTCTTTCTGGCTCAGTGCCAGCCAAAGCGTGACAGTGATCAGTTTTTAGAAGGTAGGCCATAAAGACTTTTAAAGTCAGAGGTCTCAAGTCTGAGTCATTGTTGTTTAAGTCGAGTCGCAATTCTTCCTTGATTATGCTGAGTCGAGTCGCAAGTCATCAAATTTGGGACTCAAATCTACAACCCTGGTCTATAATATATAACATCAGCTACACAAGCAGCAGTAAAAACATCATCCACCTCCTCAATACAGACTGCATTCACATGCTCATCAAAATACATGGTAGTAATCTTACTAGTCAAAAGTAATGCTTGCTCATCCTTCAAAATAATATTGACTATCTTATTAAAAACAGGCATTTCATTTTCAGCAGCAGTGTTGGTCCATTGTGTTTCATTCAAGACATAGAGGGGACAGTTGATGCAAAGATTCAATGTTTCAGTGAAAACCTCATTGCCCTCCAGACTGCAAGTATAGCGGCCCTTTTTCCACTCGTTGACAGGATAGATGATTTTTATAGGTAAATCTTTACTTTACAAGAAATTTTATCAATGACTTTCAATGAATAAATAAATTACTTCTTGTAACAGTCTGTCATTTTTATCCTGTTGTTTAATATTTATTTGCTTGGTCAGTGTCATAGTCGGTTTTGTTTCTTTTGCTGTTTTAGGCTGTAAAGACCTTTGAAATAACTGAAATCATTTGGCGAAGTGATTTGGATTTGTAATGCGGTCAAGACCTGCTAGAACTACTTTAGTTGCTTTTTAACGTTACCGAATGAAACGCCATACCCACAAAGACGTATAAGACTGTGCAAGCTTTGGGAGTGTTGATGGACTTGATCTACCCCATCAATGTTTTAATCATCGCTCTGAATCCTTTCACGTCACCATTTGGCCTGTAGGTGGCACTTGTGCTTCGTTTAAACAACTAAACAACTATGATAGTTTCATCAAATGGTAAACGGTGTATCAATATGCAGTAAGAGTAAATTAAACACTACTTACAATTAATGAGTTCTATTTTAGCAATTTATGAAAAAGTCCGGGTAATTACCACTCCACTTCACATTGTCATTGACAATGAAATTTAATGCTAATGTTAAAATTAATACCCACAGCTCCGGATGGCACTAGGGATGTTCACCAAGTCCACTTCTCAGGTATTTTAAACTTCTTTTAGCCCCTAAGCAAAGAAAGAAAAGTCCATCCGGATGCTTATGCGTACCTCAAGATTTGCTTTATTTCTGGTGTGAGGTATTACATGATTCATAAGGTGATTCCTGTCCGTTAAGCTCATTCCACACTGATGACTTGAGTTCTTTCATACATGAAACCTCATGTGGTACTCGAGGGTTACGTTATATCTGAAAGTCTTTTCACAGTGACCACATTTAAACGGCCTCTCTCCAGTGTGAACTCTCATATGCCTGTCAAGGTTTCCTTTAAGGTTGAAACTTTTTCCACATTGTTTGCAGCTGAAAGACTTCTCTCCAGTGTGAATTCTTATGTGGTCTACAAAGTGTCCTATTTGAGTGAAGCTCTTTCCACACTGAAAGCATGTAAACGGCTTCTCTCCAGTGTGAATTCGCATGTGCCTTTGAAGGATTCCTTTTCGGTTGAAACTTTTTCCACATTGTTTGCAGGTGTAAGGTTTCTCTCCAGAGTGAATTCTCAAGTGGATTGTAAGTTTTCCTTGTTGATTGAAACTCTTTCCACACTGAGGGCACGTGTAAGACTTCTCTCCAGTGTGAATTTTCACATGACTGTTAAAGCTATCTTTCTGAGTGAAACTTATTCCACATTGAGAGCAAATGTACGGCTTCTCTTCAGTGTGAGTTTTCATGTGGTTATTAAGGTTTCCTTTTTGGTTGAAACTTTTTCCACATTGTTTGCAAGTGAAAGGCTTCTCTCCAGTGTGAATCCTTATGTGGTCTTCAAAGTATCTTTTTTGATTGAAACTCTTTCCACACTTAGCACATCTGTAAGGCTTCTCTCCAGTGTGAACTCTCATGTGCCTGTTAAGGTTTCCTTTTTTATTGAAACTCGTTCCACACTGCTGGCAGGTGAAGTGACTCCTAGACCCTTTCTTTTGAGCTTCTTTCTGCGAGGAAGACTTTTCAGTCTGTTTTTCTCCTGTTATGAAATCATGATGATTATTATATGGATCTTTCTCTTCCGTTTCATTCAGTACTTCAGTCTCCTCTTTCAGTGCCATCAGGTCTAAAAAAGAGAAAAGTTAAGCCCACTGTAATGGCACAAAGCAACAGTTATCAAAACATTAATACATCATGTAAAGCATCAAAACCAACACACACCTAGATCCTATACACTAAGCTACTAAAAGAGGTGTTGCATGTAATCTGAAAAGCCCTCTCAATACTACTTAATCTTCACTTTCTTTAGGGCAGGGATGGGCAAACTCGGTCCTGGAGGACCACTAGATTATTTATGGAGAAGAGAGAAAAAAAATGGCGTGTTTGGGCACACCCCATCCTTCAAGCATATAGAAAACATGAAGAATTTCACCAACTAATGTTTCCTGTTTCCACCTGGTACACAGCAAAATCCCCAGAGTTAAATCAACTCTGCTTAGAGTACATATTGTCCCTCTCTAAATAGTGTTAAAATAACACTGAAGCAGAGTTAAAGTTAATGAGATAATTAAGCGATTAAGTGATGAATGAGCATTAGTGATGAACACCTGCTGTTAACAAGCAGAATAAAAACTACAACTGACTTTAACACTATTTAGGGACTATATGTACCCTAAGCAGAGTTGATTTAACTCTGGGGATTTTGTTGTGTATTAAGATGCGTTTTGGTCGATCGGATCACAAGTGGATGACGCTAAATACGGGTGTAAATGGGGTCTAAATCGTTTTGAGCTTGTCCACTTTCGACCACTTCCAGTGGTAGTCAAAAACGCATTCGACCGGATTGCTTTCATAGTGTAGACGCTCATGTGGTGGAAAGTGTTCGAACAGCCTCTAAAGACTGCCTACTCTCCACCTACTGACACTATGGCTGAATCCCAAATGGCACACTTCTATGCACTTTCGGTCTTGTGGACTTACAATGGCTGCCGTGTGCGCATGTCCATTAAGTCCACGAGACCGTAGGGTGTCCCATTCATCATTTTAGGTTTCAGAAGGGTGTTCGTGAGCGCGCCCTTGATGCGCACTTCAGCTGAGCCCACAAGTTTGCGAGCTACACAGAGGACTTCTACCTGGCAGTCAAAGCGGCATTACGTCACGAAAGTGCGGACTCAGAGGAAGACCGTGAGGGTTTAGGGTGCCGTTTGGGATTAGCCAATAAACATTATGGGAAGCACACTAGCCAGACGGGATTTAAACTTTGCCGGCTGAAGCCACAAGTTTGGTTTGAAGATGAAAAACATAACACAATGTTCTCTAAACATGCACTTACCGTGTTCAGCACGGCCTTGCGGCTGTCAAAGTAGTAACAAGCTGCTCTCTGTATGTTTTCCTGTTGTCACCGGTCAAGTTCATATGCAAATTGCGCATGGTTATTTCGCCTTTTAAATCAAAACTTCTAAAGAAGCCCATACATTTACCTGCCCATAGACCCTCCCCTCAAAGAAATCAGGACAGAGGTGGTTAAAAGTGGACAAAAGAAACGGATTAAAATACCAGGTGTAAACGGGAATGTGTCTCCCTCGTCCACTTGTGATCCGATTGACCAAAACGCATCTTAATATAGCATGGAAACAGGGCCAAAGAGCTCCGTAATCACAGCAGTGCTGATATAGAGCCATATCACATTTTGACGGCACAAGTATGTAAATAAATACTGTGTCTCAAAAAAAACGTGATTATGTCGCTACTTTCTTTCACTACAAATGAAGTGAAGTGTCAGCTTCAGCATTACCCAGCTCATTAGAAGGTGTGTAATTTACAACAGTATTACACAAACCTGGTCCTTGAGCCCCTGATAATGGACCAGTCCCATTCGACATAAAGAAATATGTATCAGTGTATTGGATCCATGCATTACTGAAGGTCCTAAAGTGACAGCGGCCTGTCATTAATGTTAATCAAATGAAACAAAGAAAAATCTCTCACTGCTCTTGAATGAATAATTTTATAGCTTTAATAAGAATCTGTAAATATTTTCTTCATACAGTGAAGACTGCCATTTTATTTTTATATTTGATTAAGTTTTTACTTGAACACTGCTGTTGAATACACCTACTTTACCTGGAAATTAACGCAGATTATTTCATTTGCATCTTTCTTACATTGCATTTGTCCTGTTTTTAATACTGAGGTCTTCATGACCTTGTGCACTAAATAAACATGATTCAAGGAAAACAATCCAAAATAAACGTGATTTCTAAAGGAGGTTCTGTGATATAGTGCAAGAATTGCAATAAAATGTTTATTAACTACTTACAGGAATATAACCCGTTCTAAGTTAAGCTCATTCAACAGAATTTTGTAGTCACATCATTTAATTATATATATATATATATATATATATATATATTCTTTACAACTAAATATATTGGTTAGTGAGGCACATAAAATAGAAGTGCATGGGATCAAATTTTGGAGGCCACAGAGTCAGCCATCAAACACTGAACTGGACTTGATCCAAATCGTGACAGTATGAACACAAAGAGGTCTCAGTTCAGTTCTTTTTAAAGAGGACAGTGTGAAAACACTGCCTGTGTTTTAGCACATTATTATAGGAAGAGCACATCTAATGAGGGTTATACATTCTGACTATCGAGGTTGAGTTCACTTGTGTATTGATATCCTTTTTTTTGGAAATGTAAGATATTATCTAAATAATCTCATTTAGTTGAGTCTTTCCAATGCACTTCAGTTTACCAGTGTTCATTCACTCTTCAGCTTCATCTCAAACGGCCTGACATTGTTAACATGATTGGATTAGTTTAAACAGTTCCATGTGAGTTCAGCTTTGAGAATGAAACCAACCTGTTTGTTCCTCAGTCTCTTCATGTTTCACTCTGAATGTTTCTTCAATCTTCACATCTTCATTATCCTCTTTAATAAACGCCATCTTTGTTTGTTCCTCAGTATCTTCTTGTTTAATTCTGAATGTTTCTTCAATCTTAATGTCTTCGCTCTCCTCTTTAATAAACTCCATCTTTATAATAGTGTGTCACAAGGATCTCAGTCGCTTCAGTTTCTGTGTGTTTGTCCTGTTTAAGAAGAGAATAAAACAAAGAAAAATAAATCCAAACTTAATCTGTGTGTGTCTCAATCAGATCTAGTTCAGTAGTAAAACACTCAAAACTAATCCTGCAAATTAATAAAAGAACACTAACTATACAGACACTTAATATTTAGGCATTTATATCTACAGTTGGTATTTAATTAATTAGATAATTACACTTTAATGATGATATTGCAGTTAGTTTGTAAAAGTTGTCGTTACACATGTTAGTGTTTGTTGTTCTCGTTACATTTCATGATTCGAGCGCTTCGAATCACTGAATCGTTTCGCAAAGTATTTGATTCAACTGACTAAAAGCTCGGTTTCTCCATCACTGCTCGCTAGTGACCGAATTCGTGTTTATGATAAACAGATTCACGATATAGGGAGCGAAATGAGACGCGTTTACTTTACCAAAATATCCCTCATTAAAGTTAGATAGCAGATTACAATGTTACATTCAATATTAAATAACTAATTTAGCATTGTCTGTAAAACACTGAACGGTTTCTATTGATTTTAACAGACTAAATTGTTAAGACAAACCTTTCTTTACACGAATCACAACACAAGCAGGAGCGCGGCGCAGCCTTATGACGTCATGTCGCCACACCAAAATAAAAGTCCTGTTCACACGCTGCTGTCTACAACCACAGTAGGGCATAGAAATGTATTTTTAACCAAATAATTCTTGTATGAAAATTAAAATAGTGACAAATGTGATAAAAACAAACATGAATGTATGAGTTCATAAAGCAGAGTTCATATGTCCGAACTGAAATACATTATTAAAAATGTGGACATATAAAGTTAATTAGAGTCAAAAATAAGTATAAAAAGTTAAAAAAAAAAAAAATCTTTCAAGAATCAGTACAAGTAAAAGCAATAAAAATGTCAAGTATAAATGCAATTCATTCAGTACATCATTCAAAATGCAGTTCAACAGGAAGGTATGTGTGAATTATTTTAAATTTCTCTATAAAGTTCAATTATAGTGTGTGTAAGTTTATCAACCCTTCTTTTTTTCACATGTTTTGGCTTTGGTCATTTTCTCCCTAGAATTTGAGAGTAAAAACATATAATTCATTTTACATTTATTTGTATTGTGAAACTCTTGGGAGGCACACCTTAGAACATTCGTAAACCAATCAACTGCCCCATAGTATAAAGCTTTTTAACGTTACCGAATGAAACGCCATACCCACAAAGACGTATAAGACTGTGCAAGCTTTGGGAGTGTTGATGGACTTGATCTACCCCATCAATGTTTTAATCATCGCTCTGAATCCTTTCACGTCACCATTT
The DNA here is from genome assembly GCA_039654765.1 of Mylopharyngodon piceus. Classification (NCBI taxonomy): domain Eukaryota; kingdom Metazoa; phylum Chordata; class Actinopteri; order Cypriniformes; family Xenocyprididae; genus Mylopharyngodon; species Mylopharyngodon piceus. The sequence goes on from CM077454.1 coordinate 25,620,308, forward strand.
GGCCTGTAGGTGGCACTTGTGCTTCGTTTAAACAACTATGATAGTTTCATGAAATGGTAAACGGTGTATCAGTAAGAATCAGTTTGCAGTGTAAGATTAAATTAAACAATACTTACAATTAATGTGAGTTCTATTTTAGCCATTTCACATTTAAAAAAACAAAAAAACAGACAGTGGCTACAAAGTTAAGCAATTTATGAATAAGACCAGGTAATTATCATTCCACTTCACATTGTCATTGACAATGAAATTTAATGCTAATGTTAAAATTAATACCCACAGCTCCTGATGGCACTAGGGATGTTCACCAAGTCCACTTCTCAGGTATTTTAAACTTCTTTTAGCCCCTAAGCAAAGAACGAAAAATCCATCCGGATGCTTATGCGTACCTCAAGATTTGCTTTATTTCTGGTGTAAGTTATTACATGATTCATAAGGTGTTTCCTGTCCGTGAAGCTCATTCCACACTGATGACTTGAGTTCTTTCATACATGAAACCTCATGTGGTACTCGAGGGATACTTTATATCTGAAAGTCTTTTCGCAGTGACAACATTTAAATGGCCTCTCTCCAGTGTGAATTCTCATGTGCCTGTGAAGGTTTCCTTTAAGACTAAAACTTTTTCCACATTGTTTGCAGCTGAAAGACTTCTCTCCAGTGTGAATTCTTATGTGTCTGTGAAGGTTTCCTTTAAGGCTGAAACTTTTTTCACATTGTTTGCAGCTGAAAGACTTCTCTCCAGTGTGAATTTTCACATGACTGTTAAAGCTTCCTTTCAGAGTGAAACTTATTCCACACTGAGGGCAGATGTATGGCTTCTCTCCACTGTGAGTTCTCATGTGGTTATTAAAGTTTCCTTTTTGATTGAAACTTTTGCCACATTGTTTGCAAGTGAAAGGCTTCTCTCCAGTGTGATTCCTTATGTGGTCTTTAAAGTATCTCTTTTGATTGAAACTCTTTCCACACTTAGCGCATCTGTAAGGCTTCTCTCCATTGTGAACTCTCATGTGCCTGTTAAGGTTTCCTTTTTTATTGAATATGATTCCACACTGTTGGCAGGTGAAGTGACTCCTAGACCCTTTCTTTTGAGCTCTTTTTCGCGAGGAAGTCTTTTCAGTCTGTTTTTCTCCAGTCATGAAATCATGATGATTATTATATGGATCTTTCTCTTCCATTTCATTCAGTACTTCAGTCTCCTCTTTCAGTGCCATCAGGTCTAAAAAAAGAGAAAAGTTAAGCCCACTGTAATGGCACAAAGCAACAGTTATCAAAACATTAATACATGTAAAGCATCAAAACCAACACACAACTAGATCCTATACACTAAGCTACTAAAAGAGATGTTACATGTAATCTGAAAAGCCTTCTCAATATTACTAAAGCTTCACTTTTTTTTTTTAGGGCAGGGATGGGCAAACTCGGTCCTGGAGGACCACTAGATTTATTTATGGAGAAGAGAGAAAAAAAATGGCGTGTTTGGATGTACCCCATCCTTCAAGCACAAAGAAAACATGAAGAATTTCACCAACTAATCAAAGGGCCTGTTTACACCTGGTACACAGCAAAATCCCCAGAGTTAAATCAACTCTGGGCAGAGTACATATTGTCCCTCTCTAAATAGTGTTAAAATAACACTGAAACAGAATTAAAGTTAATGAGATAATTAAGCGATTAATTAAGTGATGAATGAGCATTAGTGATGAACACCTGCTGTTAACAAGCAGAATCACTGAAAAAAAGAGAAATAAAAACTACAACTGACTTTAAATCTGCTTCAGTGTTACTTTAACACTATTTAGGGACCATATGTACCCTAAGCAGAGTTGATTTAACTCTGGGGTTTTTGTTGAGTTTTGGTCGATCGGATCACAAGTGGATGACGCTAAATACGGGTGTAAATGGGGTCTAAATCGTTTTGAGCTTGTCCACTTTCGACCACTTCCAGTGGTAGTCAAAAACGCATTCGACCGGATTGCTTTCGTAGTGTAGACGCTCATGTGGTGAAAAGTGTTCGAACAGCCTCTAAAGACTGCCTACTCTCTACCTACTGACACTATGGCTGAATCCCAAATGGCACACTTTTATGCACTTTCGGTCTTGTGGACTTACAATGGCTGCCGCGTGCGCTTGTCCGTTAAGTCCACGAGACGGTCTCATGTGTCCCATTCATCATTTTAGGTTTCAGAAGGGTGATCGCGAGCACCCCCTTTGCGGCCGTCATGTGCCCTTGATGCACACTGCAGCTGAGCCCGCAAGTTTGCAAGCTACGCAGAGGACTTTACCCGGCAGTCAAAGCGGCATTACGTCACGAATTCAGGACAGAAGTGGTTGAAAGTGGACAAAAGAGATGGATTAAAATACCAGGTGTAAACGGGTCCTCGTCCACTTGTGATCCGATCGACCAAAACGAATATTAATACCAGGTGTAAACAGGGCCAAAGAGCTCTGTCTAGGTGATGGGAGTTTCACTGCCTAATTAGCAACAGCTAATTCACTAGCGGCAATGACTAGCACAACCAGTAACAACAGTAAATTAACCATAACATAAAAACAGCATATCATCATGCTCACCAGTTATCTCAAACGCCATGCTTATGCGTCCCAATGCTTTGTTTCTCCTTTTGGTGTCAAAATAATAGGCAAGACATAAAGCTCTGGCTATCCCTGTTCAGCTGTTTCTCCATCTTGGCTGAGCTTTCAAACAAATATGACCTAATTTGGCTTCAAACAACTGTTTATTATTATACATTATAAAATGAGTAATAAATGGGTGCTATCACACGAGCAGGTAATCACAGCAGTGCTGATATAGAGCCATATCACATGACTGCGAGTGTGATATTGCTTATATACAACAGTGTGACGGCACAAGTATGTAAATAAATACTGAGTGTCAAAAAAAAACGTGATTATGTCGCTACTTTTTCACTACAAATGAAGTGAAGTGTCAGCTTCAGCATTACCCAGCTCATTAGAAGGTGTGTAATTTACAACAGTATAACACAAACCTGGTCCTTGAGCCCCGATAGTGCACCAGTCCCATTCGACATAAAGAAATATGTTTCAGTATTTCGGATCCATGCATTACTGAAGGTCCTAAAGTGACAGCGGCCTAATATCTGTCTGTCATTAACATTAATCAAATGAAAAAGAGAAAAATCTCTCACTGCTCTTGAATGAATAATTTTATAGTTTTAATAAGAATCTGTAAATATTTTGTTCATACAATGAAGACTATGCCGTTTTATTTTTGTATTTGATTAAGTTTTTACTTGAACACTGCTGTTAAATACACCTACTTTACCTGGAAATTTTAACGCAGATTACTTCATTTGAATCTTTCTTACATTGCATTTGTCCTGTTTTTTTATACTGAGGTCTTCATGACCTTGTGTAATAAATAAACATGATTCAAGGAAAACAATTCAAAATAAACGTGATTTCTTGATTAACTACTTTCAGGAATATAACCCTTTCCAAGTTAAGCTCATTCAACAGAATTTGTAGTCATGTCATTTAAATATATATATATATGAATGGGATCAAATTTTGGAGGCCACAGGGTCAGCCATTACACTGAACTGGACTTGATACAAAACATGACAGTATGAACACAAAGAGGTCTCAGTTCAGTTCTTTTTAAAGAGGACAGTGTGAAAACACTGCCTGTGTTTTAGCACATTATTATAGGAAGAGCACATCTAATGAGGGTTATACATTCTGACTATTGAGGTTGAGTTCACTTGTGTATTGATATCCTTTTCTGGAAATGTAAGATATTATCTAAATAATCTCATTTAGTTGAGTCTTTCCAATGCACTTCAATTTACCAGTGTTCATTCACTCTTCAGCTTCATCTCAAATGGCCTGACATTGTTAACATGATTGGATTAGTTTAAACAGTTCCATGTGTAACTCTTTACCTGTCAGTTTTTTATTTTTTTATTTTTAAAGTGGCAACATTTTTGATCATTTTCAGGATTAAATGACTGAGTTCAGCTTTGAGAATGAAACCAACCTGTTTGTTCCTCAGTTTCTTCATGTTTCACTCTGAATGTTTCTTCAATCTTCACGTCTTCATTATCCTCTTTAATAAACTCCATCTTTGTTTTTTCCTCAGTATCTTCTTGTTTAATTCTGAATGTTTCTTCAATCTTCATGTCTTCAATCTCCTCTTTAATAAATGCCATCTTTATAATAGTGTGTCTCAAGGATCTCAGTCACTTCAGTTTCTGTGTGTTTGTCCTGTTTGAAATGAGAATAAAACAGAAAGAAAAATAAATCCAAACTAAATATCTGGGTGTGTCTCAATCAGATCTAGTTCAGTAGTTCAGTGCACTGGTAAGAGAGTCAGTCAGAATGAGAGTTAATGGACTTACATCACCTGATTAGACAAAAAACACTCAAAATTAATAAAAGAACAAACTACACAGACACTTCATATTTAGGCATTTATTATCTACATTTGGTGTTTAATTAATTAGATAATTACACTTTAATGAAAACATTTGCAGTTGGTTTGTAAAAATTGTCGTTAGACATGTTAGTGTTTTTTGTTCTCGTTCACTTAATGATTCGAGCGCATCGAATCACTGAATCATTTAGCAAGTATTTGATTCAATTGACTCGGAGTGTCGACAATCTCAGTTTCTCCATCACTACTCGCCAGTGACCGAATTCGATAAACTGATTCACGATATAGGGAGCGAAATGAGATGCAAGTTTACTTTACTAAAGTATAGTTTACACAAAATATCCCTCATTAAAGTTAGATAACGGATTACAATGTTACATTCAATAATAAATAACTAATTTCGCATCGTCTGTAAAACACTGAACGGCTTCTATTGATTTTAACAGATTAAATTATTAAAACAAACCTTTCTTTAGACGAATCACAACACGAACAGGAGCGCGGCGCAGCCTTATGACGTCATGTCGCTAAACCAAATTAAAAGTCCTGTTCACACGCTGCTGTCTACAATCACAGAAGTGCATAGAAATGTATTTTTCTATGTATTGGAAAAAAATGTATTCTTAATCATTTCCAAGTAATAACCAAATGTGTCCTTCATGCTTGGTTTTAGCTCTCAAATAAAATGAATAAGAAATAAACTCATCTAATGAGCTTGTGGTTGCCATCCAGATGCCATAAAGAACTTGGCCTTGCAACTCGGTCTGGAAGACTTGGCTCTGCACGCAGCCCCTTCTTTGACGAACACGCCTCTTCTGTACCAGTACACCTTCTCCAAGAAATCTTGCTTTTACAGACTCTGGACCAAGTCAGTCATTGCTGCAGACCACCTGGTGGACTCTTTCATCAAACTCTGCATCAGAGATGCTTGTGAAGCGGCCACACAGAGATAGATTTAATGATCTCTGAAGGCCACAAACATTTAAAGATAATTCTGAGTGTAACATTGATTTATTGTACATTTTAAAAACAGAATTTCATGTGGTTTCAGTTTGTAATATTTATAATTATAAAATTGAGATCACAATTTCTCAGACAATTCTGAACAGACAACTAAACAAAAAAACGTAATTTACTGGATGTTCTGGCAAACTTAATTGCAACAGTCTATTTAAAAGTGTTTAATTTCAATGAACTATTTTTTAAAAAATTGCTTTGAATTAATGATTTATTGACTAGTTTCATTATTGGATGAATCAGCGTTTGTGAACATCTCTTCAATGACAAATAACTTTTTTGACAGTCACTTGTCGCCACCTACTGGTCTAACAATGTAATTGATGCAATCGTTATTTGAAGTGCCAAGTTACTTTAGAAACATATGGGTGTTTGAATCGAGATTGTGATCATTTAACAATTAATCATGCAGGCCTTGCAGGTTAACAGTTCACGTTCACAGTGCCACAAAACAACATCACTTACCTTGTAATTATTGCTTCAACAGCATCCTGATCATCAGTTTGAGCCAATTGGAGGCACTCAAACCCATTTAAAAATCTGAAAGAAACTGTCTCAGCGCCATAAACGTTCTGCTCCTGCATAACTATTACTTCTTATACTTTCTTCCTCACTGCCAAATGTTTTGGGTTAAAATGAAGTTGCTCCAGATGACGTAGGCTCATGGTAACCATTAGTGCTCGTTCTCAATCTGTCTTGATTTACAAGCATGAAAGATGACCAAATAATGAACAGAGACCTAGTGTGCATATCGAGGGAATGCACACTTAAACACTTGCAGTACCAGTACTTCTCTATTTTTTATCTTTAGCGTTCTGCCAGTTTTCCCTGCGTACCAGCACTTCTGACACGTTGCATGTACGGAAGCCTGCCGAACCCTCTCTTCTTCAGGAACGCTTTTTGAACTGAGCATTGGGAGTACCGGCACTTTTATTTTTCCACTTCAAGCACTGCCTGGGAGTGTGTAAGAATGAAATGGTACCAGGTCCAACACTTAAGTAGCTTTTATAAACATGCCTTAGATAAAAACATTACTGGTGTATTTGAGAGAAAACAATGGCAGTAGTTTTTGTTGTGGGGTGTACTCATTTTTGCATCACCCTAATTTGAGTAAAACTGAAAACTGTGTAATCTAAGTTATATTATTAACCTTACTTTCATGTTATATTAAACAGATGTTATATTAAACTTAATCTTGTCAACATTTTGGAAATTGTTTTTGTGTTCATTGAGATATTGTTTAAAATGTTACTTTCCAAAGGGCACTGTGCACTGTATATGATCTAGAATTAGTTCTAGTTTTAAAATTAATTTCAGAAAGACTGGTCTGTTTTGTCTGGCAAAACTTATCAGTACAATCTTTATCAACTCTTAAAAAGGAGGATATTCTTCTGGCCAAGAGGAATTCTCCTATACTAGTACTTACAAAAGCATATAACTAGCGAAATCAAAGACATTAAAGTGACTTGATTTATTCACGAGCAACAACAGAGACAATCAAGTGTGAATACAATGGATTTAATACATGAATATTGTACATACAACTAAATCAAGCAAAGATATACAAGATAACAAAAGTAAAGAAAAAAAGAGAGAGATGATCAAAGAATGGCAAAATTACAAACAGTTCAACCTTTGAGAGCCAGCAATGAATCACAACTTAAAGCTTAAAATCCATCTAAAGAATGGTTATACTTGCATTGGTTATTTTGGTGCTGTAGTGGATGCGCATGTCTGTAGAATTTCAGCGCGTTCGAGCTGGAGCGTCCTATTGACCTTCCCGAGGTCGAGTCTTCAGCGGGATTTTTAAACAGAGTTAACTTGAAAGTAAGATTGCTGGAAAATAAGAAAAGTGGAATCCATCTTGTCTAAAGTTAGGGATGACTGAGCCCAGATGAGCGTAGGTTTGTTATATAAGCAAATTGTCTACACTCCTCCTTGGGGTGAACCAGCCAATGGCGAGGGTGGATTTTTGAGCGGGAGAAGTTTCTTTGTCTCCTTTTACAACCTAATTTGCCTGATTTATGAAGTGTCAGATATGAGTAGTTTTTCCTCCAAAGGACTTTAAAAATAGAATAATGCATTTTATCGTAACATAACACATACAGTTGTTTAAGACATTCAGAGAGGATTAAAACAAGACCAAATACAATAGAGTGGAAATACATTAAAGCAGAGATACATCCTTACACTTGAGTATAAACATTTAGAGTTTAACTAACACAATTAAAAGGCGTAGCTAATGCTTATATAATGGGGAGACATGCATACACACAGGGATACGTAGTGTACATTTGGGAATAGTCATAGTTTGAGTTAAATGCAGAGAAAGTCTGTGTGTGTGTGTGTGTATGTGTGTATTGGCCATCATCTGGCCACACAAGAATTTATTGTTATATTTATTATTTCATTATTTTCAATAATGAAATAGTGTTTTGACTATAGTTATAATTCTTATTTTTGTATGTTTTATTTAGTAATATTACTAATAATATTCATAATAATCATTATTATTAGTAATATTAATCTATATGTACCACATTTTGGGCCAAATAGTACAACTTTACAAGTAGGCACAACAAACCTGGTGTTATTTATCTTTTCTTTTCTTTTTCTTTTTTAATTAGATTAGAATTAGAATAGTTTTGCACATATCTTCTGTATACTGCAATAATTTTGTTTTGTCCTCATCTGACAGCTATTCCACTTCCTTGTGGCTTGCAGATTTCTTGTTTTTCCCCAAAGAAACGCTTATGTATGGCAATGACCTTGTCTACTGCCTGTCCTGCAGCACTGTTCAACTCACTCTTAAATGTGCTGGTCGTTAAAGAAGTTATATGTTCAGAACAGGAACTGATGAATTGCTCAGAAGTCTTCTGAGCGATAATCTGTAGAAGTTCTCCTTTAAGGTGTTGAACATCGCACAATTTGTGTCGTCCATCTTGGTTATACTTTGGCATATCTTTCTGAAGCTCACTGATGTTCTCCAGTAATTCAGAAACACATTTCTGTTGTATTTTCTCCTTTGTTGGTATGGCACCCAATATTTGACAGAGAACTGTTTCGCACTCAGCTACTTTCAGACCCAGCTTTGCCATTTCAAGCACACCTGACAGTTTCTCTTTGTTCATAATCTCTGTTGCTCCTTCACACACCTCAGAAAGTTTGCTGATAACGTCCTGTGCTGTAGTACAGTCCAGTATGACTTTTTTCAAGGCAGCTTTCGGAATGCCTGAGCTGATGAATTTGACGAGTCTGATTCAGTTCACTGCACTGCTTTACAGATGAAGTAAAGTCATTCTGAAAACTGCTATGTAAAATGTCCTTAAAGACTTCCTGAAGTGCAGCATCGATTGTGTAGTTCATGACAGTGAGCACAGACTGTTTCCCGATTTCCTGAACTGCATATTTAGTCGCAGTTTTGAAGTTCTGTCTGAGCACTGTTGAAGATGTCAAGTTTTTCATTGTAGACTTAAAAGAATCTTTACTGAGTGACGATAAACCAGACTGAATGCCTCCTTTGAATGAAGTAAACATTGCCTTTTCTGATTTGATAAATTTATTTGCAACAGTAGAGAAAGACTTGGTACCATTGAGGAGACTTTTTGTCACTTTCAACCAGGGCTTAAAAACAAAACAAAAAATTAAATCGTTCCACTCCGAGCAGAATCGGTATTTTAATGTTTCTGTTCCAGCGTTCCTTCTGTATTATTAACGTTCTGAAACCGGTTTGTTTAGAAAAAAGTAACGGTTAATAACGTTATTTATTTTTTTACTTCTTTTGTTTGCATGTAGCCTACTTAATAATAATAATAATAATACTATGTAGCCTACAGCATTTTATTTATTAAAAAATAAAGAGAATATTTTCCGTCTTAGCTATAGGTCTACAATTATCTTTTATAAGATTCTATCCAAATGTAAACCTATTAAACGAAAGGAAAAACTATCAACGGTTTATAAAGTATTTTTTCAAGATATTTTAAAATGTTTGCTGCATGGTTAAAAATACAGACGCTATTCCTGAGAGGAAAAAAAGATATGTCGCGTATACGTCGCATTTTATTATTACATTCAGAAATAATGTAATTTATCGGTAAATAAAATAAAATGTTTACAAATAGCCTATCATTTGGCTTTGTTTATAATGTTTGTAAACATAAATTATGAACAAAACTGCCCTATTTTATTTTACCACAAAACCTCTAAAGTTAACAGTTGGCCTATTCAGGCTAAATAAACGTCAAGCTAAAACGAATTTTTTTAAAAATTCTCTTTTCTTTTTTAACGCCATTCCAGCTCCTATTGCTATATTCAAGGCGAGAAACAAGTTTATTTATTAGAAATAAAACTAAATAGGCTATGCTAAACGAATTAATTTAAAGTGAATCTGAAGCCTACCTTTCTCATTCGGTACTGTTTCCATTTTCGAGAAGAATGCTAACTATTTAAATTCGTAATTGGTTGACTGCCAAATCAAAATATTAAACAGAACGAAAAAATAACATTATTAACCGGTTAATGGCCATTTCAAATTAGCGTTTCTGTTCAGAACGATTAAATTTGATTTCGTTTCCGTTTCTGGTTACGTTCCGGTCAAAATTTCGTTCGTTTCCGGTTTTCGTTTTCGTTCCTTGAACCGGTTCAGAGCCCTGCTTTCAACACTGTGGTAACTGCTTTCTTGACAACGCTAAAGCCAGCTGTTAGCAAAGAAAGCCCTTGCCCATGACACCCAATCAAATCAGAACCTGTACCACCCCGAGAAAGAAACATATCAAAGCAAAACTTGGGCTTCTTTTTCACCACAAAAACAAAATGCAGAGGCCATACTCATATAAAGATCTCAGCTCATTAGTGATGATGAAGTTCTTTTCTTCAGACAGCATGTAGACTGAACAGTCTTCTGTAGTGGCATCACTGTTGCTTTTCTCCAGCTCTTTAAGTTTATCCAATGCATTATCAATGTACGTCATCCAAGACTTAAAGATGTTCATTCTGGCCTCCATTTGACTCTGAAAGTTGTTGTTGTCTGTGCTCTGATCTCTGTTACCAGTGACTGATAAGTTACATGAGACCATTGTGTTTGAGACTTCTGAGATGTAGACATCAATGGATTTCTTTGTGTCTTCCAGCAGTTTCATATCATCTGCTTTATAGTTACCCTTACCGAGGTTGATGGTGATGTACGCCTGGTTAGCAACTTTTTGCCGATAGGATTCAGCTCCAAAGGCATTGCTGGATTTGTCATGGTAGTGTAGATCAGTTCTTACAATTGCCTGTTTGACATGATCATAGAAATGATCACTTTCTCTTCACAGCAGCTTTCCACTTGTTTCATTTATTGTCCTGATAAGGTCTGCTTCAAGTTCTCTGAAGTCATCATGCCTATTGATGTGATCCTCATGAAGGGTCAACCACAAGGCCCAAGATTCTTTCAAAGCATTCGCATGGGGTCCAGTTTTTCTTCATCTGTGTAATGTGGTGAAAATGTGGAGAACAGCTTTTCTTTTTGGTTTAGTTCAACCACCTCATCATTTTCCATTTTGAGGATTCGTTTAATTTCATAATCCTCTCTTAGCTGGCGCATGGTTTCCACAGACTGACCTTGGTAAGCTGGTGCGAGATGGTTCACAATTATCTGGACCATCCCAGGATTACCTTTTCAAGTTGTAATAATACAAATTTCAGAATGTCTATATCTGGGTTTGTAAGATTTAGAAATCTTATCTTCTTTTTCAAATCTGCTATTTCTTTCTTGCTAATGCCCCCCAATTGATATTTTGGGAGTAGGGAGACTGGGGGCAATTGTAACATCTTAAATTACACCTATCAGAAATGAGATAGAACCATGGGATGCAGGGATGGTTTGTTTCAGTCTGTTTTATCGAGGTTTTTGTTGTTGTTAGATGCATTTCTGAGCACTCTGTTTCATTTCTGGTTTCTTGTTCTTGTGGACTGTTTTCATGGATTTTGACTGGCATTGTACTTCTCTTTGGATATCCCTAAATAAAAGCTGCAATTGGATCTTACCTTCAAGTCTCAGAGCACAGTGACAGACTCATTTTTGAGGTATAAAAGTAATTTTTTTTTTAGTCTACAGTATTTTCCTCATACTGTCTTAACCATTAATGTCTATGAATTTAAATCTGTCTTGTTTTGATGACCATTCTTTTTTCTAACATTTGATATCTTTGTCAAACATTAGCTTCGTTGCTTCTAGCTAGCAGGGTAGCTTGTCATGGGGTGGTACAGTCAGGGACAACTGTAATTGTGTCCAGCTTAGTAAGGACATCAAAATAGATTATTTTTTTTAATAATTTAAGAAAAGTGTTTTTGCCTTTCAATCTGGGGATCTATTTTACTGAGTAGGCCCTGTACACTCTCTGCCCCTGAATATGGGTATCAGTACAAGTTACTGACATAAATTGTATCCAAATATTTCAAAAGGTTTTTGAGTAATGATGGCATGACCAAAATTTGTTACAATTGCCCCCGGTCTCCCCTACTGACTCCATGTATCTAAGCACTTCCTTCAACAGCAACAAGACTTTCTCTGGGCAGTTTTTTCTTGAAGAAACATTAAGGGGTTTTCTTTAGTAAGAGCAGAGAGAACAAGTTTGCAGTCCAGATGGTCGGTTTGTGCTGTGTGGAGAACTGAATCGAGTTGATCACATTTGATAGCTGAACTTTTGGAAACAAAGAGCATTATTTCTGTTGGGGTCCAGATTCTGTTGGACAACATTTGACCCAAAATCTCCCTACTTTGTGGTGAAATCTCTGACATCATGTCAAGTAAACTTAATAAAATGTGTTCAGCCAGAGTTGGATTTTTGACATGAAGCTGCTCCACCAAACCAAAGAGAAAGTCATACTTCTTCTCCCAGCTAAGCGGCTGATCTTCGTCATCTTTAGCATCTTCAGTGCTACTGTTCAGAATGAACTGTAGAGATGCTTCGAGAACTGTGAGCTTCTCTGTAAGAGACAGTTCGTTATATCCTATAGCTTGATCAAAGGTAAACTGAGACCCTGCTGAAAGGTTGTTTTCTCTACAATATTGATCTACAAGTTCATTCTGGCGTGCCTTAATCCTGTCCCAAATCTCTAAGTGCTCTTTATCTTCTGTGAACTTATCTTGGTACTTCAACAAAAGCTCTTTGAATTTTTCTTCAACATCAGTAACCTACATAAATAAATGTGCAAAACAAAAATGGGTTTCAGTAAAAACTGATATTTTATCACATACTGTATATTCGGTCATTCCAAATTAAAGTCATACCCGGTCCCTCTCGATTGCAGCAGCGTCGTCTTCCAGACGTCTCTCCTCCTCTTGCTGTCTCTGATTTTCATCCTCAGTATTTTCTGTTCAAAGACATTATCACACACCACAGGATTAGAAATAATTTACAGATTACTTGTAATATGTACAATAAAAATCGGTTTGCATCTTCCCTTGTGTAAATATGTATGTAATTGGGATGTAACGGTACACAAAATTTATGGTTTGTATGTACCTCAGTTTTAAGTCACAGTTCGGTTAAATTTTGGTACAGTACGGGGGAAAAAAGTGAAAATAATTCTAAACAAAACCAGCAGAACTGTTGTGCTTCTCAGAGCAACACAGCGGTGTTTCATTACTGAATGAATCCATGTTTTTTTAAATCGAGTGAGCCAGTGATTCAGTGACCCATTCATAAAGAAAGATCAGTTGAATGACTTAATTAATTAATCTGCACAACGTGTAAAACAATAATTTAATTAATTTAAAAATTTAAATACGAATGCAAAATTATTGGAGTACAATGTGGTCACAAATAAAAAAATTAAAAGCTTAAATCAATACTTTAACTGGTACATTCACATTGGCCTGGCTAAATTTGACAACAGATTAATGAAAATTAAAGAGTTACAGAGGAGATTTTACAAAGCTATATACATATTACTATAAGAATGTTTTAAATATAACATTTTGAATATAGCAACATGAAAATAAAAACAAAATTATAAATTAAATATGAAGGTAAAAGCCGTTTTGGTCTGCTGACTTTTTTCTTTTCTTTTTTTTTAATTGTTGTATGAATGCATGCTGTGCCAATAATGGTGGTTTAAGCAGTCTGTGATATTCCATATGACATGTTAACATATGACAATCTTGAACTCATTTAAACACTTGTTTAAAAGTTACAAAGCTGTTTTCAAAGTCAAAATCATACTAGAAAAGAAAGGTTTCTACATTGTGTGTGTTTGACAAGATTATGCTAATTTTAGACATTTATTTTCAATAATTTTCAATAATTGTTAATTATGCTATTTCTGAAAGGACTTCAGTTAATGTTATTAGTCCAAAAACTACATTTTTGCATGCTAACTAACATCATTGTTGTAGTGAAGTTATTAAACGTAATTTCGGGAGGAGTAGGGAAGAGTGGGGTAAGATGAGCCAGTGGGTAAGTTGACCCACCCCCTGTATCTTGGCAACCATACCATTTTATTGTCATGTGACCATATATTTTAGAACCACCCATCATTTCTGCCAGACTGTGAAAAGGAGAAGCACATGGGAGGAGTGGAAGTCACTTATTTATTTTAAAAACTGTTTTTGGCTTGTCAAGGTAAAATTTTCACATTACAGATGTAATGGCTGTTTCATCAAAGCAAATTTGTCCAGGTCTAAAACTATTTATGATGCATATTGGTGATTTAGCAACGTATAAAACCATCCAAGTCATTTAGCTAAATATTATTCTGAATTGGTAAGCTAGCTAGCTTTTCCTAAATAGGGCAGCTATGGGGCAAAGTGAGCCAAATGCTGTGGGGTAAATTGAGCCAGTGTTTTAACTTACCCCACGATAAGGCAATAAAATTAAGTTAAATCTGAAGTATAAACTGGTGTCATTTCAATGTAATATTACGCAACTGGTTTAGTTTATCTTTATCTTCGAGTTTATTTGATAGGAACAGTGCACAAGTTCACCAAATCCTTCTCTGATACAAACCAGAGGATGTTTAATCATTTATATCTTTCCACCTGTAGTCCCTAATGGCCTAACATGATCGACACTGCAGAAAAACTACCACGTCAAGAACCTTTTGACTAAAATGTTTATTAGTTTCAGTGACATTTATTCATTCTTATTTAGTTTTTATTTAATTTTACTCAACAAACTCTCTGTTTAGTCTGTTCATGGGAAGGTTACAACTTTAATGTTCAACATATTGTTTCAGAAATGCAAACAATTAAAGATACTGAAATTTCAGCTTCATTTGGTTGGTTTTATGTTGTTTAATTTAGCTTTAAAAAAAGAAATATTTGTAAAATATTTTTACAAAGAATATTTGTAAAAGGAAATTTGATTATTAAAGTAGTTTTTAAAATTTCACATGGGTTTGATTCAGTTAGATGGTCAGTTTACACCCACCTACTGACTCGGCTCAACTTACCCCTAACCTGGGGTAAGTTGAGCCAGAGGAACACTTTTTTTATAAGAAGCCATATTTTTAGAACCCTTTGTCATAGATGTATTCTGATCATTTAAAATGATAGGAAACATCCTGAAATTACTTTAAATACTTTCATTGTACTTCTGCCTCATTTTCCCTTATCTTGAGGACCACATAAGTAAAAAATGGCTCATCTTACCCCACTCTCCCCTACGCCCATCTAATCTTCCAATTATAACAAGGTATAAAAACCAGCCACGTTGTTAGTTCTTTCGGCATCCCTCCTCCTCCTTTTTGTACAATTCTGTTATAGGGGGCAATCGGAGCTCGAACAGAATGTCCTCTCTGAGCCCCGCTATAGCAGACAGGAAACCAAACCTGTTTACCACTTATGCTAAGATTATATGGGCACTCAAACTCGTGAACCTTACCTATGCGTTAGAATTCATGCTTATTTTTAAAGTGTTATAAATTTTTTGATTCATTTTGATTTGATTTGCTTAATATTTTTTCTATCTTTGACCACATTGTTTGCTATTCTGATCGTTTTTTGCAATATATGAAGAGTTAATTTGCAAAAACTGATAAACGGCATGTTTAAAAAAAAAAAAAAAAAGAACTGACTGCCATGCGTTATTCTCCACATATAGCACGTTCTGAACCCTAAACACGTTTTGTCACAAAGGCCGGTATTGTCCACTGTCAAGACATCGCGAGTTCACGTTTTACAGCAGAAACCGACAAGCATCCTTATTGTTTGTGAACAACCTGCTGCTAGTCACTTCAAAAAGACGCTCTAGCTGAGGGGAGTTTCGTCAAAAGCCCTATTCGCACGGGATTAGTATTATCTAGGGACCTCTAGTCATTTGTAATAATCACGGAAGTTATCTGTGATCTTAATGCCATGTGAATCAGTAATGTTTGTAATTTGTAAAGTAAAATTCCCCCGCAAATGACCTGCCAGATTTCGCCTAACACCAAGGTCCTGTTATAATATCAGTCCAGTGCGAATCATCATCTCTGTGATTTGGCGGGTCGTTTATCATTTTTTCAAGGTTTTTGTTTCTTGTGCGTCTTCTTATTCATCTTTTGCGAAGAACTAAGTTTGCATTGGAGTGTTTTGATAGTATTTTGGGTGCTGGGTCATATCGCTATACACCATATACAACTATACAATTTGCAGAAGCTGAAAACCATCAGAAGAGCAAAAACAGAAAGAATGATTAGATGGAGATGGGTGACATGTACAGCAGCATGCAGTAAGGAAACATCCTTCTGTTTATTATATGAAGATACTGTCGGCAGCAGTGTCATACAGCTAGACCTATAATGACAAGACATTTCAAAGCAATAGCCTATCCAAAATAATGCACAATCACACGAGGGGGTTCACATCATAATTCGAGGTTAATGTGTTACCAATAAATATAGCGCAAAGCTTGAGCTATTAGATTTTATTCTGGTAAAATTTGAATGACATCATATCCGGGGGATAAGTCAGTAAATTTGAGTAAAATCACAGGCTTCGGTCATCCCGTACGAATGCGCCACACGAAATTCAGATGTGGGGGGTGGGGGTATTTTCTAAATCACAAGAGGTCCCAGATAATACTAATCCCGTGCGAATAGGGCTAAAGCTGACTAAAAGTGATCAAGGATTTATAATTTCGATTCCTGCAACTCCTTGTACACCATACACATCTTAATGAGTGGAGCTCATTAAAACAGCAAAGAAGAAATAAATCTGGAATGGGACACAAAGGTACACATGGGTGTGATGGTCAGGGGTGAAAATACTATTGGCTGTTTAGTGTAGTGCAGAACTGATATGTTTGCAGGAACTTACTGTAGTTGGGACAGTAACGAGTGATACCATCATTGACGCAGCGCAACTCAATCTGGGAACGGTCGGGGGTTTCACATATGATAAAAGTGATATTATACCAGTAGATCCGGTCAGTGGTGTCAAACTCGTAACAAAAACTCTCAGTTGTGTGATTTTCATGTCTGAAGCGGATTTTGCATTTGACATAATAGTGCTCCTTATATGACATTGTGCAGCCAGCATCGACGTGTATAACCTGGGGAGCAGAATTATACATAAGTTTCAATCAGAAAAGCATTATAGAAACTAACAAAGAACAGACTGACATTGTTGTGAGATATTATTTCAAGCTCTCAGTTATTATATGGCTAATCAAAAGACATGTTAACTGGGGGGAAAAAAAAAAACTATTAAGCAGAATTTAGAGTATAGAATTGCATAAATAATCTTGTGTAGTGAATGCACCAAAACTTCTTACCCCTCTGCTCTGGGGGGTATAGTGCCAAGTATAAGGAGTCTTATTGATGACTGAAACTGTAACCTTGGCACCCATTATTCAGGATATTCTGTTATATTAAAACAGTAAACACTAGTCAGTATTTAATAGTGATGCAAAGTAACTAAAAACAAATTGAATTGCATTAATTATAACTAAAGTAAAAAAGAAACAGAACATGATTTCAAATTGCCAAATCTTCTGACACTGCCAGAATTTTGTCGGAGGTAAAATTTGATCGCAACGCTCATTAATCGGCTGTCGGTGAACATGTCAAACTAGCGATCAAAGACTACAGATTTTTGCCTAGGATTACAGGAATCTTTTAGGATTCTCAAAATTTGTCTCAGACGACCAAATCGTGGCCAGAATCGCACAGTGTGAACCAGCCTTTAATGTTCACATGTTCACAGACAGCCGATTAATGACCGTTGCGATCGAATTTTTCCTCCGATGAAATTCTGGCAGTGTCAGAAGATTTGGCACATAGTCCTGCAGTGTGACTTCTCCTACGACGAACGTCAAATCGTTTTTCAAGATAAGCCATGATCAAAATTAACGCTAGAGATGTCTTTGTTAGCCACCATTTAAGTCCCGTGTGTAATGCAGCTCACAGTCACCGAACGTGTGTGGGTTGATGATGTAAAACTCGCATCCGTTTTTAACGTGTCTTGACTGTCGTACAGT